>JBBPTN010000486.1:0-15756 GCA_038094075.1 Xerocomus spinulosus
AGAAGCTTCTCCTTAGAACCCTTTGAACTTGTTGGCTCCTTGCCTTTGTTATAGGCTTGTTGATAGTAGTGATGTTCAGACCTGAACACCAGACTCCCCTTCACACTTTGTCTTTCTTGAGCTCTACATTAGTCCCTACCTGGGCCTAGCGTAACAAAAGATCAAGCTTTCCCCCTTTTGATGCCTACCACCTGGTAGGCCTCCCCACCTGTCACCATTTCAAACCCCTCCCCCTGGCAGAACCTCTACCAAGGTTCTTCAAACCCTCATCGAGGAACCTTCTGAGCTCCCTCTGGAAACACCCCTTCTCAGACCCCTAGTCTCCCATTGACTTCCTCCTCTTTCCACCTTCACCTCCCCTCCAACTTCATACCTCCCAGTGCTCAGAACCCTCCCATTCCCTTACCACAGCTAGTCCACCTGCCCAGACCCCACCTCA
Source organism: Xerocomus spinulosus (assembly GCA_038094075.1). Classification (NCBI taxonomy): domain Eukaryota; kingdom Fungi; phylum Basidiomycota; class Agaricomycetes; order Boletales; family Boletaceae; genus Xerocomus; species Xerocomus spinulosus. Next base: position 440 of record JBBPTN010000486.1, read on the forward strand.
ATCTCCACATCCTCCGACCCCTTCTATTATCACCATGAATACTCCTACCCAGACCATCTCTTCCGCTTTTAAGGAACTATGCCTGGGAACCCCAGAAGAATACGATGGAAAGGAGGAGACATTCCTCTCTTGGCTAGTCTCAGTTAAGATGTACCTCCTCATCAATGAAGAAATCTACAACTCAAACAAGAAGAAGATCGCTTTCGCCCTTTCATTTATGAAAAAGGGCACAGCTAAAGGATGGGTGCCATCTTTTATCAACCATGCCCTTGACAAGAATGCTTTTGGAACATTTAAAGAATTTGAAGAAAGTCTGAGGAAATCCTTCCTCTTCTCAGATGTATGAGAATGAGTAGTGTATATCATGGGTATGCCATACCCATGTGGGTCGTGGATGTGGGTGTCTCTGGGGTATGGGTGTGGGTCACCTCCCTGGACACCCCACACCCACACCCACACCCATCCTGTGGGTTTGGTATACCCATGAGCAACACCCATAGACACATCTATATATAGCCATAATCTGTACAGCTGATTCACAGCCACCTGGATGTGCCCAGGATATGATCCGGAGTGTCACTCAGAAAATTTCTGTAGCCCATTGAACCACTGGTTTCAGCAAAACATAGAATATGCAGGCAAACTCTGCCCCAAACCCATCCAAACGTCTTTCGAAACCATCAGCGAAGGCATGTGCGGCACTTGATGAACCCACTCAAACTCTGCCATGGAAAAGGCGCACTTGGACTGATGAAGGGACTGGGCCAGTTCATTAATCTAAAAAGGCTCGAGAAGGTTAGTTTTTCTACTTTGTTTGATGCCAGCTCACCCCGCTTGCTTAGAGTTGTCATCAAATGACAATGGAACCCCTAGCGAGGATGCGTCTGATGATGTAGTTAGCACAATGCAGGACAAAAACTGTACAACTCATGAGATGGCTGCCACAAAATTAGACAACGAGCCTATCACCCATGAGACTGCCCAAGAACAGCTGGGTATGGTGAAAGTCTTGTGCAAAACACATGCTAAAATTAGTATAGAGCGTATGATGAAAGACTGGAACTCACCCATTTACGCATTCTTTAAGCCGGTTCCCGCCATCAATGAGGTGGATGGCAGACACAGCCACATCTTCTGATCCTCAGCAAAAGGCTGCAAAGTGACTATTCAGCGTTTTCTTAACAAGAAAGATGCACTCTCGACTGGCAACATGCGAAGGCATGCTAGGCGGTGCTGGGGGGAAGAGGTAATCAGCATAGCAGACAATGCAAAACATGCCACAGAAGTCCGTACCAAAGTGGTTGAAAGTATCCTGTGCTCAGGTACCATCACCGCTGCCTTTAAAAGAAGGTCTAAAGGTGCCATCACCTACTCACACCGCCAACTTACCAAGGCCGAGACACAGTATGTTGGTCATTTGCTTATAACTGGCATCTGTGAATGTTGTTAATAGTGCCGAGATTGTTTGCTGGGTCTGTGAAAGCATGCGGCCCTTTAGCATTGTCAGAGACCATGCTTTTCTGATATTGATGAAGACCGGACGGCCTGAGTATTACATATGTACCATCACCTATCACCGTTTCACGCGATGTTCGACAAGTCTTCATACAAGGCCGATAGCGAATCACAAAAATGCTACAGGTTTGTCAATTGTAATCCACTAATGATAAGTGAATTTATTTTGAACTTACCAGGACTATGAGGGGAAACTAAGCTTCACAATGGATGCTTGGTCGTCCCCTAACCACTGGGCATATGTGGCCTTTTGCGTCCATCTGGAGCGCAATGGCACTCCATTTGCAATGCCTCTGGACGTTCTTGAAGTTCTGAAGTCGCACACTGGCCATGCGCTTGCTGATGCATTTGACAAAGTCCTAAAGAATTTTGGGATATCAGATAGGGTAAGTGGATCTATGACTCGATAAAACAGTACTTAACTGACTGTAGGTCCTCGGGATTACATGCGACAATGCATCTAATAATACGGCAATGATTAATGAACTGGAAATTAGGTTAGATGCGTTCGCAGGTGAAGCAGCACATGCCCACTGCTTTTTGCACACCATTAATCTGGTGGCGAAGTCACTACTCGGTGCATTTGAGTGGTGGCCAAATGACAAAAAGGCCGAGCAGTTGGACAGCAATGACTTGGACGAAAAGGAACTTGTGGAGCTAAGTCAAGAACCTGGCGAAGATGGCGAGATCGTCAGTGATGGTGGCGAAGATAATGAAGATATTGATAACAACAAAGGGTGGGTGAATGAGCTTGGTGAGATGAGTGATGGAGAGCACCGATTGCTGCAAAAACGGGTCCGTCCTGTGCAGTTAGCACTGATGAAGGTACAAGCGTTGAAATGACTTACTCAATAATACGAATGACCTTGTAGGTACACAAACTGTCCTTCAAAGTCATCAGATCGACGACCAAGCTCCTACTGGAATGGAGGCACATCCTCGAGCAACTCAAGCAGGACATGACGAATATTCCACGCAATGTGGTGACATGCTGGAACTCATCATTCGATCTGTTAGCATATGTGCTAACACATCAAGCAGCTATGGACAGGATCACCCAAGGAAGAGACTATAGAAAATATGAACTCACTGAGGATAAGTGGGATCTGTTGAGGCAGCTGCGAGACGTCCTAAAGGTGAGTCGTGGTTGTCGTGAGGTTTTGGCATGTTGTGGCTGTGTGCTTACTTGAGAACCCACATTAGGTTCTCAAAGATGCTATGCTTTTCTTCTCACGGTCAACTTCTAATCTCACCATGGTGATCCCTGCCATGGATTTGATTGACGAGAAGTTCAAGACATTTTAGCACGACCGCAAAATCCCGCCCTCTATTCATGCAGCCGTTGAAGTAGCAAGACGAACTCTCAACCGGTATTACTCAATGACGGACCTCTCGGAGGTATACAGGATCGCAATGGGTACACTTTGAATTCACATCAGATCTAACTAAATTATGGTATGTAGTTCTCCACCCCCGCCATAAACTTCAATATTTTTGCTCAGCCAAGTGGGAGGAAGAGTGGATCGACACAGCAGAACTTCTCATATCCGATTGGTTCGAACAGGACTATGCGGTGTTTGATGAGTTTCACTCCTCAGAAGTTGAGGAGATCAATGGGCTGTCCTTGGATTCTTTGGTACAAAGTAATTCATTCAAGTGTTTATGCTAGAAGGGCTAACTACCTCGCTTTTAGACAAATATCTTTGATGCTATGCCTGCACTCGCTGAACCCAAACCTGTGGAAACATGAAATGAACTCATTTGCTACCTTGCTGCTGATGTCGAAGCAACACCTGACCCTCTTAAGTGGTGGTATGATCACCGTGCTACCTATCCTCAACTCTCATGCATGGCGTGTGACTACCTGAGTATTCCAGGTGGGTTTCACTTGATTGTTAATAGTGCTAATGTTCTTTACATGATACAGCTACCTCCGTTGATGTGGAACGCCTATTTAGCCGTGGTCGGCTGATTCTTTCGCATGTCCGCAACCGCCTATCATGGCAATCAACCCGGGCACTGCTGTGTGTTGGCCACTGGAGCCTACTCCAGCTAATCAAGACAGAGGATGTCATTTCAGTGAGTTCACTCCCAGATGTGAAAGGTGATATAGAGGAGGATTTAAAGGAAGATTGGGATCATATTGTGTTGAAGTAGCTTACTTGTTCATAATACCCTGATGTCTCTGTCAAACTAAGATACCCATGGGTTAACCCACATGTGGGTATACCCATGGGTGTTACTATCTGATTTTGTGGATACACCCACACCCACATTGTGGGTGTGGGTGTATCCTGGGGTATGGGTGTGGGTCAGAGCCTGGATACCCTAGGGTATACCCATGTTATTCACTAAGGATGAGCACTTATTACACTCAACACTATGATGGTGCAGAAGAACAATGTCTTGGACTATGTCACACAGTTCAAGATTGTGGTGCAATAGGTGGAGCTTGAAGACAACCTCATGCTCTGCCACCTATTTGCAAAAGGACTAAGGCCTGGTATGGCCTATCGACTCAGGACTTCAGACAGCCCCCTGAAGGATATTAGTGAATGGTACGAGAAGGTGGAGGCCCACCAAATGCACATTGATCAGGCCAAAGAGATGGCTGCATGGCACAACCAGAATACCCACAAGAACCCTACCTCCACTAAGACTTATTCCCCATTGCAGGGGAGTAGCAAGACCAAGGACTCAAATGCAATGGATGTTGATCGTGTCCAGTTATCTCAGGACAAATATGAGGAGTACAAATGAAAAAGTTTGTGCTTCAAATGTGGAAAATCTGGCTTAGCCAGAGACTGCCCTAACCATGGGCTGGCAAAGAAGACCACAGAGATAAAGAAAGAACCAGCCATGAGGAAAGTGGATGATGAAGAAGAACTTCCAAGGTTGGAAGAAATTGAGGATGAAGAAGAAGAAGAGGACCATGCCTTTGTCTCTCAGGTATTTGGCATCATGACACCAGATTTTTGAATGGAGGGACCGAACCAATGCAGGTACCCTCCAAAGTTAAAAAGTGTGCCCCTGTAATTGTAGCAAATAAGGAATTGAAAGCTCTTTCTATCCCTGTTCATCTTATTGCTGCGAACAGTACACTTAAAGCTGTTGAAACTTCTGCCCTTATTGACTCTGGTGCCAACATCTCATGCATTGACTGGGACTTCATTAAATGCAACAAACTTCCTATGACTTGACTAGAAACCCCCCTTACTGTGCGAAATGCAGACCACACCATTAACAAGAAAGGAACCATTAAGTTCACAACCACCCTTTATGTTGAAATCGCTTCTGTCACACAGAAACTTACCTTTCATGTCATGCAATGTGGATAAGACAACATTATACTAGGACTTTCTTGGTTCAAGAAGACAAACCCTCAAATCAATTGGAGAAGACAAACCATTTCCATTGATGACTCCCTCGATGAGTCTACTTACATGTATTTTGACCACACTGCAGCCAAGGAGGTCCACTCCTCAAAAGTTACATCCTCCTCCTCCCCCTCTTGTCTTCCAAACCACAAGAACCTTGAACTCAATGAACAGAATCGTCTACTTGACTTTCTTGGGTACAAAGAACCAGACACTTTTGTCAAAAGAGCCCACTTCCATTACTCCCTTAACCACATTTAGAAATCTGCCTCCAGGTTCTTCCCCAATGCATCAGCTACCAAACAGTTAGAATGAATAGTATGGAAGACGACCACATCCACCCAATTAGCCATGGACACCAAGAAAGAGAAAGTCACTCTTCTAGCCGAATATGAAGAATTTGCATTAGTATTCCAGAAGGAATCCACTGACCACATCCCCCCCTCTTGACCTTATGATCATGCCATCAACTTGAAAGAGTCCTTCATGCTGAAGGTCTCCAAAATCTATCCCCTATCCCCAGATGAAAAGAAAGTGGCCAAGGACTTCATAGAAGAGAACCTTGCATCAGGAAAGATATGTCCCTCAAACTCCCCCCAAGCATCCCCATTCTTCTTTGTTAAAAAGAAGAATGGAGGCCTCTGTCCATGCCAAGACTATCGCTACCTAAATGAACATACCATCTGAGACGCTTATCCCCTCCCCCTCATCTCTGACCTTGTCAATAAACTCAAGGATGCCAAAGTCTTCACAAAATTTGATGTATGATGGGGATATAACAACATGAGGATCAAGGATGGAGATCAATGGAAAGCTGCCTTCATCACCCACAAAGATCTCTTTGAACCAACAGTTATGTTCTTTGGCATAACAAACTCTCCCCCCACCTTCTAACAATTTATGAACAACTCATTTTGAGACTATATTGCTGAAGGATGGTTGGTCATTTATATGGACAACCTTCTCATTCTCTCCCCAGACCAAGAAACCCACAATGAACAAATGAAGAAGGTATTACAATGCATGAGAGAGCTGGACTTATATCTCAAATTGGAAAAGTGCAAATTCAATGTCTAGGAAGTCAAATACCTGGGCATGTGTTACGCTGAACGCACACTTGTGTCGTTCAACAACCTCTCAACGGTTGAACACTCATGAAGAGGTCAACAGAATCCGTTGAGCTAGGAGATTAGATCAAGGACAGAGCGATAGAGACACAGATTCTGAGGCGAGCTCAGAAGACAAAGACAGAGGCAAGGCAAAGACTCAGAGAATTCTGAGAGCAGAAAGGACACAAGAAATGCATATGATTGTGCAGATCAAGTATGGGAGACTAAGATACATGACAATGAGGTATATATACTGAGGAATGCGCAGCATGGAATAGTGTGGAATGCGATGGAAATGGAAGGAACACTAAGCAGTGATGACAGAAACTGCTGTGGAGATATTGTCCAGAATCAACTACAGCAAGAAAGAGGAAGGAATAAACAAGGAGACAAAGTTAGAAGAAGAAAGAGAAAACTATCTATGGGATGAGAAAGTTGTAACATTACCCCCTTACTACATCAGAGGTTCCCTAACCTTTGGACCCAAGAACCAGGGATCAGTCCCAACCTGGGTTGGGAGGAGGAGTTCCCATGGGACTACGCATCCAGGCTTCGTCAGCTAATTCATCAGCAAGCTCCTGGTCAACAGGAGAGGGGGTATCATGAGTCCAGCCATGTTCTACAAGAGTGGTGGTGGGAGAAGATTCAGCTGTCTCCAGAGCATGAATAAGTTGAGACATATCAGTGCTTTTCATGATCTCCTCTTGAGGTTCATGGATTTCCCCATCTTCGGTTTCGATTTCTATGTTATCTTCTCCTTCGACAGGGATATGAGAAGGTAATGTGATAGAAGAGCGAGGGGGAGGAATGGGAATGGGTGAAATAGCTGGAGGGCTATCGTGAGACACAGGTTCACCATGATAATTGGTGCGAACAGGATGGAAGTGATTAGGACAATGAGATTCTGTGTGACCAGGGCCATTCCGATTGCAATAGCGACATAGGTACCAGGGGCAGTCTCTGGAATAGTGGCCCAGGCAGCGGCATGTGAAGCAGGTTTCTGAGTAGTGGGGATGTGTAGATAATAGAGGCTCCTGGGAGTTCCACCAGGCCATCCGTCGATCAAAAACTACTTCCTCGGCAGAAGAGAGTGGGGAGGACGAGGCTGATTCTGGTGCCCTGGGAGCAGCGGAAGGGGTGTTGTCAGGAGGAGAAGGGGGATAATTGTGAAGATCAAGTAGAACAAAAGAAATAACATCACGAAAACAAAGCTCATCAAGAGCTACTAGGATATTTTCAGCTTGTTCAGAGATAGAACATCGGATAAAATGAGGAACTCCTTCAAAAGTGTAAAAGTCGCTGGCTATACGATGAATGATATCTAATCTGGTTTGAATGACTTGGTTTTCAAGGTAAGAACGAACTAAAAGGTCAATAGGGGAGTCTCGATCGATGAGGAAGTCAAGGCGACAAATGAAAGCAGGGTCGGAAAGAGAATTGGAAATGGCCATAAGGTCAAGACTAATGCGTAGGTTGCCCATGTGACGAGCAGTGAAAGGGAGAGAAGGCATTTGGAAAGAGGAAAGAGGGAGTACTTAACAAGATTCAAAAGAGGGGGAAGGAGAGTCCAAGGGTCCTGGTGAAGTGAAGGATGAGGAGGGAGATGCAGGAGGTAGGAATGGCTCTGGGGTAGGAACTGGAACAATGAGAACGTCCAGTCTAGCAAGGTTGCAGAGGAGGTATCGTTGATAAGCGAAAGCAACTATGGCAAAGACCAGCAGAGTACTTCCTATAGCAGCGAGGGTGAGAGCAACGTACACAGCAATGTTTGAGGAAGAGAGGATCACGGTGGAACGACCAGGGAGCATAAACCTGAGAAGGGTTAGGAGTGGTGGATGAAGAAGGACAGTCTAAGTGTTCTGGGGGCATACAACAGAGGGAAAGACTTTGAGGAGGAGCCTCACGAAGAGATCACAATGTCTTGAAATCGATGCCCATCATCGTAGTCGATGGAGTTTCTTATAGGCGAGGAGGATGGACTTGGCATGGTGGAGATTAGCTTCAGGTTCCCATGTATTTTCAGACGATGCATAGCCTTTCCATGTGGTTAGGTACTTGTATTGGCCAGAGGATCCCTGATGTGCCAGAATAGCTTCTACTTCATATTCTTCATCATCATCAATCATGTCAGGAGGGGGTCTAGAGAAGGAGGGGCCATGTGCATCAGTTTGTTTGAACGGCGATAGAAGAGAGGCATGGAAGACATCATGAATCTTCCATGTGGGTGGGAGTTTCAGGCAGTATGACAGTGGAGATAGGACCTGAGAGATCTCGAAGGGTCCATGTCGTTTGAGTGCTAACTTCCTAGAAGGGTAAGGTATGCAGAGATTGGTGGCTTCAAGCCAAACCTTATCTCCAACCTTCCAAGGCACAAAGGAGCGAGTGGAGTGACGAGTCATAGCAGTTCTGGCTAGGTCATGAGCAGCTAGGGCTTCTTCTCTGGCTTTGGCAAGGGAGTCTAATTGATTAGAGAGGGCAGGAAGGAAGGTCTTTCCAAGGGCAGGGTACGCTCTGGGTTCGTAACCAAGGAGGAGTGAGAATGGAGATACCTTGGTGGAGCTATGGGGGATGGAGTTATGATGAAACTCAGCAGTAGTGAGGAAGTCCGTCCAAGCATGGGGGTTGTTGGAGCAGAAAATACGAAGATATGTCTCAAGCTCCTGATTGGTCCTTTCAGTTTGACCATCGGTTTGGGGGTGATAAGCAGTAGAGAGGCGAACATTATATTGTAGGAGTCTTGCTAGCTCCTGGGCGAATGTGGATGTGAACTGTGGGCCTCTGTCAGATATGATGGAGTCATGGAGACCAAACTGTTTGAACACATTGTCAAAGAAGAGCTTTGCAACTCCGGCAGCGTCGATGGTTTTGTTACAAGGAAGGAGAATTACCCCCTTCATAAGCCCATGGTCTACCATGACCATGATAGAGTCAAACCCAGAGGAGAGTGGAAGGTTGGTGATAAGATCGACAGAGAGCTGTTTAAAAGGGAGTGAGGAGGAAGATGGGATGGGAGAGACAGGGGGAACGACAGAATGGGTGTTAACTTTGGATTGCTGGCAGATAGCACAACCAGCGACAAAGTTGCATACAAAGGTGGCCATTCCAGGCCACCAGAAATCCCTTTCTACCAGGGCTTTGGTGCGAAATTGACCAGCATGACCAGTGGTGGGTGACGAATGCAAAGAATGGAGCAGAGAGAATCGTTGCTCAGGAGGGATATAAAGACGACCTTGGAAGTATAACTTGTTATCTTTGAAAGACCAGTCTGCAAGGGATGATTGAGGGAAGAGGGGAGAATTATCCTGTAACGCGGTGATAGCCTGTAAAACCAGGGGATCTGATATGGAGGATGACTGGATGTGGTGTATGAGGGAGAATCTAGGGCAGAGATGATGGCTGGGTCGGAGAGGATAGGTGCGAAGTTGTCTTGAGAGGTATCAATGGAGTCCTTGCGCCAAAGAGCATCTGCAGGGCCCATCTGAGTACCTGGGGTGACTTTCCAGAGGATATCAAAGTCCTGCATGAAGAGCGACCAATGAGCTTGGTGACAAGACAGCTTCCTGGGATCCTTTAAATATGAAAGATTCTTGTGATCAGTGAGGACGGTGACTGGGTGAGCTATTCCAAGGAGGTAGTGACGCCATTCTTCCAATGCGAGAATGATAGCCAGAAGTTCTCGATCATAGATATCATAGTTCCGCTCAGCAGGGCTAAAGGTCTTAGAGAAATAAGCACAAGGGTGGAGGTCACCATTGACATCAGGTTGGAGAAGTACTGCACCTGCAGCAAGGAGGGAGGCATTGGTCATGAGGGAGAATGGCTTAGAGGGGTCAGGGAGCAAGAGGACAGGAGCAGAGGAAAATGAAGACTTGAGAGAGGAGAAGGCTCACTCTTGGAGAGGGGTCCAAGCCCAAGGTTCATTCTTGTGTGTGAGGAGAACAAGAGGGGTGACAACATTGGAGAAATTGGGGATGAACTTGCGATAGAAGTTGGCGAACCCCAAGAAACTGCGAATGCCCTTGACAGAGGTTGGTGGTTTCCACTCAGCAATCGCCTTAAGTTTGACTGGGTCCATCTCGACAACTCCTTGTCCAATGATCATGCCTAAATACTCCATCTTGGGGGTGTCAAATGAACATTTGCTAATCTTAAGCGATAGTCCGTGCTCCCTAAGTTGTTGGAAGACGCAAAGGGTACATTCATGATGCAAGGTGAGATCTCTGTTGGTGTGGATACCAATGTCATCCATATAAATCTTCAGCCAGCCCTCTGCAATGATGTTGGCAAAGATATGATTCATAAAGCTTTGGAACATAGGTGGGGCATTGTTGAAGCCAAAGAACATGACTGTGGGTTCAAATCCAAGAGGAGTGATGAACGCCACCTTCCATTGGTCTTCTTCACGAATGTGAATGTTATTGTATCCTCAGCGAATGTCAAGTTTGGTAAGGAGGGTGGAGTCCTTCATATCATTGATGAGGTCAGAGATGAGGGGGAGAGGGTAGGCATTGCAAATGGTGTGGGAGTTGAGGTATCTGTAGTCTTGGCAAGGTCAAAGGGTACCATCCTTCTTTGGGATGAAAAAGAAGGGTGAGGCTTGAGGGGATTTGGATGGGATGATGTGACCAGTCTTAAGGTTCTCATCAATGAAGTCTTTGCAGGCCTGTTTCTCAGCCAGATTGAGAGGGTAGACCTTGGCAATCTTGGGGACAAAAGACGGCTTGAGTTCAATGACATGGTTGTAGGGCAGTGAGGAGGTAAAGCTTTAAATGTTTTCTCAGAGAAGACATCAGCATAGTCCTTGCACCACTCTGGAACCTCTTGTTCCTTAGGTGCTTCTTGCTGTGCCAGTTGAGTAGAAACAGTGATGCGACTGATATTCAAAGTGGGGGAATGAGCAATGGTGATGATCTTGTCCATCCAATCAATAGTAGGGTTCCATTTCTTCAATCAGGGCATTCCAAGGATGACCTGGTGTTTGCCCAAAGAGGTGACCATGAGCTGGACATCATCAGCAAAGGAGGGGAATATAGCTTTGGTGGAGATGGTGAATTTGATGGCCCCTTTGTGATTCAGGGTTCCATCCACATTGTATGCAGTGATGGGGCGAGGAAGACAATGAATGGAGGTATGAAGACGAGGGACAAGCTTAGAATCTATGAAATTTCCTGTTGCTCCACTGTCCACAAGAGCAATGGCATTGACGCTTTGAGATTTGTTTTGTAGGTGAACTAGGAGGCGCAAAGTTCGTTCATTGGGTAGTCCTACAAGTACATGATGGGAAGAGGACATTGAGACATCTTCCCTTTCTAAAAATCCAAAGCATCCACTGTGACAGCATTTTCTTCATCCAAGTTCTCAAAACAGAGCTTGAGAGTTTGAAGGATCTTGTCTTTCTTCTTCCCAGACAAGCGAAGTTGGTTAACATAAGCATCAAGTGCTGATGTCTTGGGCATGGCAGAGGGGATCATAGGGGGAGGGGTCACAACAGGAGGGGTAGCATCCATAGCTTGGAAGTTCTGATGGTGAGGTTTGTTGAAGGAGAATGCCCTGCACTGAAGGGCATTGTGACCAGGTTTGCGACAGCGGAAACATAGTCCCTTCTTGATGCACTTGGCCTTCTCTATGGGGGTCATTTTGGACACCTTGATAGCATCCACATCCATGGCATTGGGATCAGAGATGGTAGAGGAGGGAGAAGGGAAAAAAGCAGTGGAAGATCTTCCCTTCCCTAGGTTATCAATGCAAGCGAGTTGAGTATGGAAGACCTTGGCCTTTTCAATCCAATTCTTCACCTCCTTAGATACAGGAATGATGTTGAGAATGGCTGTGACAATCTTCACATCCATTTCATCACTCAAAAAGTGGGTGAGGGCGTCATCGTCAGTGATACCCGCCTTGGCAGCTAGATTCTGGAAGTCGGTGATGTACTTCTGGAACCCATCATTGTGTTTGGTGGGTTTCTGGCATAATCTGGTCAGCGCAATGCGAGTAGTGACCTTCATGTCAAAAGGATAGAAGGTGGACTTAAAATCTTCAACCAGCTTGTTGAAGGTTTTCTCAGTAGGGGCGATCTTTGTGTCTGCCATCTTCTCATACCACATCTCAGAAAATTGGACTCCTTGTCCCTTGCTCATTTTGTTAAGAGTGGTCATGATCTTATCCTCATCAGAAGCATACAGAGTGGCGTTAAGGGCAAAGTAGGCCTTCATGGAAGTAATCCAGCGAATAGCATTGCCAGTTTTGCCAGAGAAATCTGCTGGGAGTGCTGCTTTAAGTTCAGGTTTGACAGTGGACATGGTGACAGGTGGTGGGAGTGAAGGGCTGAGTTGTATGGGCGAAGGGGTTTGTGACTGTTGGGCAAAGGGCAAGGGGGCTTGTGGTGGTGAAGGTTGTCTAGGGGGAGTGACAGCGGCTGGCAGACTAGGGGCAGGGACAGAGGGACCAGGGCTAAAGAACTTAGAGATTCTGAGGGGACGATAGGGCAGAGGGTTTGCTATGGCAGAAGAACCAGTGATTCTCCTGGGCTGAGATGCAGAGACAGAGGCAGAGGACAATGGTACTAAGGCAAAGGGTTGTGAGTCCTCTTCTTCAGAGTCAGAGGGGAGGCAATAGCCTTGCTGGGACGAAGGTCTTGAGAAATGTTGCTGGGGGAGTCCTACATCTGAATAGGTGGGACAAGGGATATACTTGATCTTTTGTTATGCTGAACGCACACTTATGTCATTCAACAACCTCTCAACAGTCGGACGCTCACGAAGAGGTCAACAGAATCCATTAAGCTAGGAGATCAGGTCAAGGACAGAGCGATAGAGACACAGATTCTGAGGCGAACTCAGAAGACAAAGACAGAGGCAAGGCAAAGACTCAGAGAATTCTGAGAGCAGAAAGGACACAAGAAATGCGTATGATTGCGCAGATCAAGTATGGGAGACTAAGATACATGACAATGAGATATATATACTGAGGAATGTGCAGCATGGAATAGTATGGAATGCAATGGAAACAGAAGGAACACTAAGCAGTGATGACAGACACTGCTGCAGAGATATTGTCCAGAATCAACTACAGCAAGAAAGAGGAAGGAATAAACAAGGAGACAAAGTTAGAAGAAGAAAGAGAAAACTATCTATGGGACAAGAAAGTTGTAAAAGCATGATTATCAAACCTGGGAACATTGCCATGGACCTGGTAAAACTCCAGGGGATCGCTGAATGGCCTACTCCACAAAAGGTTCAAAATGTCTGTTCCTTCCCAGGTTTTGCCAACTTCTACCACCACTTCGTTTCTCACTACTCCAACATTGCACAACCTCTTCTCAATTTGACAAAGAAGAACATGGCTTGGGACTGAACTGAGAGATGTGAGGAAGCATTCCAGGAGTTGAAGATTTTTCTTTCATAGCCCATCTTATGTATGCCTGACATCACAAAACCCTTTGCCATCATCTTAGATGCCTCCAAACATGCATCTGGAGGTATGCTTTTGCAACAAGATTTGAATGATGAGTGGCACCCCTATGAATATATCTCTCAAACCTTTTCAGCCACAGAAAGGAACTATGCCATATATGATTGAGAACTCCTAGCAGTTATCTGAGCCTTGAAAACATGGAGACACTATCTTCATGGATCTTCTTTTCCAGTCCTTGTCTGAACTGATTATAAAAACCTCACATACTTCCAACAGCCTCAGAAGTTAAACAGACAACAGGCTCAATTTGGCTGACTTTGATCTGAAATTTGACCATGTCCCTGGTCACCTCTTATCTGCTCTCTCTTGCTACCCTGATTATATCCCTGAGAACAATGATGACAATGACAACACCACTCTCCTCCCCAATGACATCTTCGTAAATCTTATTGACAGTACCCTCCATGACAAGATCTCCTTCTCCTCCCCCTCAGACCCACTCATCATAGACTCCCTTCATGGAGGGTCTACCATCCCACTTTTGATCACAACTCTCTGATTGGTCTTATGACAGACAGGTCCTTATCTACAAAGGACGGATCTATGTATCTGATGACCAAGATCTCCAACAATTAGTGGTACAATGCCACCATGACCATGACAGTGCCAGCCACCTAAGAAACCTAAAGACACACCAGCTTGTTGCTGCAGAATTCTGGTGGCATGGTCTCTCTACCTTTGTGGGGAAATACATTGAAGGATGTGCTATTTGCCAGCAAAACAAAGCCAACACACACCCATTGCACCCCCCCTTTCCCCCTTTCCATCCTCTGCATCATGACCATTTCAACAGATCTCCTGTGATCTCATCACCAATCTTCCCCCATCTGCTGATGGCTTTGATACCCTTTTAGTCATGGTAGACCATGGGCTTATAAAGGGGGTAATTCTTTGCCCCACAAAGAAAACCATCACCACCAAAGGGGTAGCAGCCCTCTTCTATCACAAAGTATTCAAATGGTTTGGACTCTACGACAAGATCATCTCTGATCATGGCCCTCAGTTCACATTCTCCTTTGCCAAAGAGCTTGGAAAGCTCTTGAACTACGACCTCTCTCTCTCCACAGCATACCATCCCTAGACCAATGGTGAAACAGAATGTGTCAACCAGGAAGTTGAGACATACCTACGGATCTACTGTGGAAACAACCCTGAAACATGGGTGGTGTTACAATTCCTTGCTTGTTTCTTCACTGCTTTATTCTTTTTCCTTTATTGGACTTATCCACCATCTGAACACTGACAATTCTGCTTACATTTCAATCTGTTCCAACACAGACTCTTTCTTCTGTGGCATTCTCCCACTTTCCATTGGATAAACCACATCCAATCATGTTATTCCTTCATATCATATGATAGTTTCATTTCCTTTTACATTCCATTTTCCCATACCTTGTTAATTTGTATAAGTAGCACAGTATGATACAGAAGGGGTCCTAAGCTTAATCTGCTTGGACTTCCACCTCATTCTACGACAGCATGAATCCATCTCTTGTGAACCTTTGCATTTGTCGCCTGGTTCTCATTCTAGCTTCACTTAAACCTTAGGCCCTCCTTGTCACGTTGACTCGGAGTATTCTTTCAAATCTTTGGACTTGCCAGCTCCTCGCTGTCATTATAGGCTCATCATTCTTGATGACGTTCAAGACTCAGAACTTCAGAACTCTCAATGCTTCATTCTTTCAAGCCCTATGCTAGGCCCAGGTAGGGACTAACGTAGAGCTCAAGAAAGACAAAGTGTGAAGGGGAGTCTGGTGTTCAGGTCTGAACATCACTACTATCAACAAGCCTATAACAAAGGCAAGGAGCCAACAAGTTCAAAGGGTTCTAAGGAGAAGCTTCT
>JBBPTN010000487.1:0-15750 GCA_038094075.1 Xerocomus spinulosus
TGAGCTATTCCCACGACACAACCACTCTTCCTAGCCCTGAAAAGCAGGGATGCGGGGATGGTGGTTGTGCCCATTGGCAACGATCAAGTGGTCAAACGATCGACGTATCTCGTGAATTACCATCCTCTGTCACGATATCCCAGTACCCTTCTTCCAACAAACCAATCCACGTTGCGGACAGAACGGTGTGGTTCAGTAGAATGTAGGGCATAAGATTGTACTGTAATGTGAAATCCCGATGGTACTTTTGAAGGTATTCGTGTCGTGGAAACAGAGGTGTTCCGGGAGGAAAGAGAAAATCTGTGTAGCTCATGGATGACACAGGAACATTGGTGTGAAGGTTGGGGTATAGCGGTGTCTCGGGCAGGTCGGGTGTGTGAATGGGCCGTGGGTCTGGAAGCCTGCGTGATTGGGATATGAGGAATCAGCAACTGACCGGAAGCAAATGGTGGCACCATATCCCGCCGGTATCCTGACGTTGCTCGTAGAGTACTATGTCAAGATTATTGTCCTGCACCTTGGGGGTGCGCAGCATTCCAAGACCAGCACTCCCAGCCCCAACGATAGCCACAGATTTGTCTCCATGCGTTGGTCGTGGTGGTGGTTTTATCGAACAGGAGGAGAAAGAAGCTTGCCAGCGACAGAACAAGTTGGTGGATGAAAACCATGTTCGGCTCAATGTCCGACCGAGACAACCTGTTGTGGGATATTCTGAGCTCGTGTTGGCACAGAATGATGCAGCGATGAGACAAAATGATATAATTACGTCGCTAATCCGTCTTTTCCGTAAGCAGCCCATCGAGCAGCACCTTGAGTTCTTCTGCTTCCTCAATCAGCTTTCCGACCGTCGCCTCTCCTGCTTCTAATGGCTTTGGTTGCTCTGGTTCCTTCCAACTCAACGTTTGTACTGCCTCATCGACTACCCCATGCCATGTCTTTCCCTCCGCATTCAGTAGTGAGACGAGCTCGTCCTTGATACGGCGGCAAGTACCCACACCGTCATATCCAAAGCCTGTGTACACCTGTACAAGCGAGGCGCCTGCGCGAGCGTACTCGAGTGCATCTGCTCCAGATGAAATACCCCCACAACCAATGAGCGGGATGGTTGAAGGCAGATGCGTTCGCAACGTCTTCAATGCCTGCAGCGAATATGGCTTCAACGGCTTCCCCGATAGACCACCCATCTCCAATTTGTTAGCTGAGCAGATGGATCAACGACAATAGACAGCGACAAAAGCGTACATACAGTCAGTCAAAGAGGATGGCCGGCTGACGGTCGTGTTGCTAACGATCACACCATCGATCGCGCTATTCCTGATGACTTTTGCCATCTCAACGATCTGCATTTCTTCGAGGTCTGGCGCGATCTTGAGCACTATACGTGGCCGACGGGACGTGACCGTGGAAGGCTCCAGCTCATCACGCGCTTTGGCGACATCTGCAAGCAAGTTCTCCAATAGCTCTCGGTGTTGAAGACCGCTGTGAGTTGTCTCAAGTCAATGCGGAATCACGAACTTTGTGTACACACCGAAGACCGGGTGTGTTTGGGCTCGATACGTTGACTACCAGCACATCGGCATACGGGCCAAACGTCTTTACGCCCGTAACAAAATCTTCTGAAGAATCCACAGCCGAAGTCTTGTTTTTCCCGAGGTTGATGGCCAGGACAGACCCGGAGCGCAGAGCAGCAGTCGTATTTATATCTGCCTCGCGGAATTTGGGTATGCGGGCACGTAAGCGTGGTATCACTGCGGTAGCTCCTTGCGATGGAAATCCATAACGGTTGATGACAGCAGAGTCAGAAATGAGGTGGAAAACACGTGGTCTGGGATTGCCTGGCTATCAGCGGCACATTGAGTCATCGTAATAAAACACTACCAACGTCGACATGCATACCTGCGGTTTTGGTGTGACGCTTCCGATTTCAACCCAGCTGAAACCAAGGTTCAAGAGTCCTGGCGCACGTCGGCCAGTGTACCAGAACAAAAGACGGTGTTGACATACCGTCTATTGCCTCGCCGTCCTTGTCGAACCCAGCCGCTAGTCCGACGGGGTTGCTCATTTCTTGACCAAACACCTGACAGAAGCAGCGTCAACATACCACACTCCCTTTGACTAGATCACGTTTCCACCTCTGACCGTAGCAAGACGTCGTCCCGTACAGGGTCACGGGGTGCTAAACCGCTTCGGAGTACTTTGACTGCCAACTTGTGTCCTGTTTCGGCATCGAACGCGTAACGTATGACTGGCGTGAATACATATCGATGTATTGCCGAACGTGCGTCGAAATAGTAGGCAGTGAACAAGCCAGCGGACAGTGCGAACAAGAGCGTGTACCCGGCCGTTCGGAAAGACGAGGAAGACGACGCGGAAGAGCTAAATGGCCTTTGTTTGAGGGGTGCTGGTGCGCGTAGAAGAGGTACTGTGCGCCTCAGAGCGTGCTGAATGCCAGGACTGGCCAGAAATCGTCCCGCCATCTGCTCGGAGTAGGTCGAGGTCTAAGTTTGTTTATACTTGTTGTTACTACATATTTTCTAAACCGGCAAGTGGATGATTAGCTTACAATATATTATTGGGCTAGTACGTATACAAAAAGAAACACAATGCAACATAATCAAGAGCAAAACCAAGAGAAACAACGCTAGTTGGGTGTCGCCCACGCCTTCACCGTGGAAATACCAGGAACGAAATAAGTCCCCCGAGGATCCTTGAACATGTGGACAAACCGCTTGGGATCATCCGGCTCTGTTGCTGCATCCTGAAGGACGGAGTGAGCATTACCAGTAATTGGATCTTGACCTGTTCAAAGCTGTCAATGTTCTTGTGTGAACAAACGAAACGCAATACGCACCAACGCTGCCGGATTCCCAGTAACCGAGAGGGAAAGCAAAGTCGTGCGCATTCTTGATCTGACGATGGAATCCGTTAGAGGTGGAGGACTGGTAAGAGACGAACAAGAGACCGCGTCTTTCGTAGTCGTATGCATCCTTCTGCTCCTTTGGGAGATGCTTGTATTCCTCGCGTTCTTGGTCAGTGATCTGCACGGGCGAGCTCAATTACCAAAGAATCGCAGAGGAATAATTTAGGGAGCGAACCTCTTCACCATAAGGAAGACCCGCGCGAATGATTTGAGAGGACCTGATAAACTGCCCAGTTTCACACGAGCTCGATCGAGGATTCGTCTTGCGGATATGCGAAAAGAAGGGGCACTTGTGTTCCTTGTCCCCCTCGGAGTAGTCAAAGTTGTTGATGAGATTGGGATCCAGGCAGGCAGGATCCTCTTTGTAAGGACAAAGAGCGAGTGGTACACCCTGCGATCACGGTCGGCACTTTACACGCGCCACATCAATCAACTATCTCACCGATTTGAATCTGCCAAATAATCGTGCACCAAACAACTCCTTCCTTTCGTCAATGGTGAGGTTCCTCTCTTGTTCCGAAGACGTGTTGAGTTCCCAGTTGGATTCGATGTATTCTTCGAAAAGCGGGATACTCTGCCCGAATTTCCTGAATAACATGAACGACCCGTCCTTGGTAAAGTCGGGACGCGAAGCATCGTCGTCATGGACAGGATCGCCTGGGTAACCCAATACAATCACGCCCGGCTTTACGACCAGCTGGCCAGGCCAGGGAACTACCAAGCCTCTGTACAGAACATTGAGTCAAATGTGAATTACGAGGAAAAATACGCACTCCAGGGCTGGCTGAGCGATGCCATCTCTCCAATCGAAAAATACGCGATTGCCTGGTCGTACACGACCCTCGAGGACATCGAGGACTTCAATCGATCCTTCAAATATATCCTTGAGGTCGTCAAACTGCTTCTTGGCCCCATCGTGATCTATTTGTGTATGATCTATCATGTGAACCTAAAAGTGATAGTAAAGACTAACCTTTCATGGTCGCGAGCACGATGATACCGTCACCCTTTGTGTCCGGAGATTTGTCAAAGTCACAGTCCCCCAAGGGCTTGTCGACATCCAGACCGTCGGAGGCCAACTTCTTCAAACCGGCTCTGGAAAATGAGATACCATAAGAGGCGACATCAGGCTCCTCAGATTCATCCTTGTCAATGAGACGAATGTTTTCAATCGTTTTGGCAGCGCTAGTGATCAGGTCAGAATACTTGTGGAGGTGCTTGCGGAACAACGCGGCGTCTTTGATGTCAAAGAACAAGAAATATTCAAATTTCTGTGTAGGTCGTTAGCGAGATGTTTTCCACCACATCGATGGTTTCCTTGCCTTTGGGAATACCAGATACACATCTCCCTGAATATTTCTAGGATCTGGCAAGGATTTAGTCTGGGTGGAACCTAGGATACCCCTGGTTGGTCAATAGGTGGCGGCAGTGCGAGGGGACACATTACCAGGGGTAGGATTGGTTGTAGTCCTAGTCACCCAGGGTAGGTAACTCGATATCCAACCACCAGCAGACGACACAACGTCTTCGCGATCCAGTTCCACTGGGACAATCGGACGACTACCAAGGTAACTGCGCTTTTCGTTAGTCATAGGAGCAGAGAGGGACATGAGTATCGAGGATGTCTGAAGAATGGACTCTGAGACTGGGTATGCCTGGAGGAAAAAACGCTCCCCGCACCTCACCCTCGATCCTAAATATTTGACCGTCTTTACGCCCACACCAACAAAGTTCAATGCTCCTCCGGAAGCGAGCACTTGACCGAGTATTCTACTGGATCCTTCCAGCCGTGACGATATTTTACAGCGCGCAAACCGGCGCGATTAAGTAAAGGGCGGTGAACCCATTTGTCTGATTGGTCAATTGCGTTGAACCGAGTAAGTGCAGTGATGCAGGCCAAGCACGGTACCCACAAAAGCCGGCCTTGTTAAGCATGTATTTAGAATGAGTGAGAAACAAAGTACCCTTCATGGGAAATCGAAGGACGAGCTGACGTTACCGTTGATGTTGATCACCATGGCCAGCTTTAACTCGGGTCCCAGACAGACTCAGTCGCGGAGTGACGACGTCCGCTGCCGGCGTGGGTCCAAGTACAGACAGACTTTTGAAAATCTGTAGCCAAAAGGTGAACACATACTAACGGGACCTTGTCGTGTTTAAGTACCTCGTTCAGTTAGCCGACGTCCAAGAAGCTATTTTTAGTCATACCAGAACTCTCCGCCGATCAATTCAGTCCCAAATGAAACTTGGTGTACACCACCGCATCATCCCCGCAGTGTGAGCGTAAAATGGTGACACAAATCGCTTCGGCAGTTGCGAGGTCGTTTGAGGATGTTTCAGATCATTCCCCAGGGTGTTCTGTCGAGAATTCAGCGAGTGTCACAATTGATGCATGGAAATAAGTCCGCGGCGCGGCCGTGTTTCTGTGATGCTGCACACCTTTGTACTTCCACGAGACCCAGTTCCGCAATTCCTCCCTTCCTCTCCTTCGCTAGTTGCGTCCGAATTCTGCGAGCAGGCCAACAGATATCAGCAATAACGCGAGCGTTCATTGACACGAGATCCGGAATCCAACATTCTGTAGTGAGCCGGTGATACGTAGATCAGATGATGTTCGTGCAAGTATCAGGTCTGAGTGATTCCTGGCGAGAAACCGCGTGCTTTGCGACTCGTGAGGTCACCTCCGCCGATGCTGTTCCAAGAATGGTCATCCAGCACCCAGTTTGAGTGAACGCGATCAAAGATTGACAACGAACCTAACGTTTTCCCATCATGGACACATTTTATCCTGCGTCCCACCAGGAGAGCGCGCTTGTGTTCATCGAACCCCCAATCTTCGTTGTAAAGCGGAAAACACAGACCCGAAGGTGGCTGGTAGTGCGAGTTGCCCAGTTTGATGGGATTGTGGACGAGTAAAGCTTGTTGCGTGTCGTGACGTGCCAGAGACGATCGCCGAGTCAACGCCTGATTATAGCAAGCCCTTTGGGCCTTCCTGGACCCGCACCGCATGGAGAGAGTAACGGCCAGCATGACGTGTGAACATGACTGTTACATGGGGAGGATGTTTAACAGTGGAAGACTGAAACGAAAGGTACGGATGCGAAAACACACGGGTGTGAGCATGATTTTCTACCTCCTTTGGCATGGCCGGAAAAGTAGATGGCTGGGCGGAGAGTTTCAAAGATCGAGCAACTTTAGGATTTATATAGAGGACGTATCATTGAAAGGGCCAATAGACAACGACACGATAATCATCTAATAACTTAGATCCGCCTTGCAATGTTGATAGAATGCAAAAGCGACTTCGAGAGAACATGGGCCAGGACAGTAGATGAGCCACCATCAGCTGCCAGTACATCCAAACCATCTGCGTCACGGTCCATCCTTTCAATGTATTGTCCAGCACCTGACAGATGGGCAACCTTGGCACAAGCCGCGTGCAAGGCCAGGAGCTGTTCAGAAGGGTAGGGAAGGGCCTCAGGATCCGGTGACTGGAATTCCACTTGGTGGGGCAGATTTGGTATAGCACGGTGATTTTTCACAAGGTACTGGTTTGGGACCCCCTGCGTGGTGAGGCGGTATTAGGGCCTGCATATGTTCTAACAACAACACTCACCGTGCTTTCAAACCACAGTTCCAAGCGGTCGAATGCGTCGTACATATTGTGCTCCATCGTAACGACGGAGTCAAGGGAATGCATTTTGGGGCCATTCACCCTTTCGATATCATAACCAAAATGCTGCATGACTGATAGTACCAAATTAGCATACACTTTCTAGGCAAAATGAGCATCTTGACGGCACCAGAAATATTAAGAGGATACCTTTTCCGAAGAGCTGGTGGATATATTGGATACGTCAAAACAGGCCAACTGTGGCAATATGTAGGCCAATCTTGTGTACAGTGTAGGGACTGATTTCGGATCCGCCAGGCCAGCGTCGTATGCCGCACGATCATATGTTCCAGTCACTGCGCATCTGTAGCCATCCCGAATAAGAGCCTGTGAAAGGGTGCATGATTCACATGTCGGTCGACTGTGTCACTTTTGCACAACCAACCTGGGCTTTTGCTTGTTTATGATCCTTCGGTGCCTCTTTGATTGTTTTCCCTCGATACTCCTTGACCCAGTCGACTGATGAACGACTCGAGTGATCGGATAGAACTGGTGTCCGCCCTTTGAATGTCTTGACTGAGTACAAGGTCAGAGATCATCGCCAAATGAAGCCGGTGCAGAACTTGCATGGACGAATGAACCATTCTAAAAAGCACGCTCCAAGCTGTAGCAGTTTCGTTTCGTCTTGAGCGTAGAATTGGATTGCCTTAACAACCTCGGCCATCGCAGATGAAGAAGGTGCATAAAGAATTAGATAGCCGAGAATTCGCGCATGCATTCGGTCCTCATCGCTAGTAGCCTTTGCTTCCAGTGCGAGACATGTATTGTATGCGCTGCGGGTGTCGGGCGAGTCATCTTCTCTTGCAGGGGGTAGCGGGACGGGTACTTGTTGATGCCACATCAGCTCTTTGCCGGGTTGACACTCCTGCTTGTCAGAGTATTGAAGATTCCAGGTGTTGTAGTAACATCAGACAGTAGTTGGTACAAACAAAACTACCAAATGTAGTCTTCGGGTTCCGCGTATCCGAAACAAAGCTGGCTTATCGATCTCTCTTTCAACCCACCTCTACGATGGAATTCAACATCAAGAATATCCCGTTCAATGCCGATAAATGGGAGGTAACGACGGAGATCGCGCGCCAGGCTCTACACGCCTGTCCTGGCGTCTTCGTCACCGGACCAGGGGAACGTCTGCCTAATTCCGTTCATGAACAGGTCTGTATAATCTCTCGCCAAGTTTCGTGGAGATGCTCATCGCCTGGATGTGCCAGACCGGTAGTTATGTTACTCGAAGATCGCGGGGCGCCCAAGGACGTTTTCCTGAAACTTCAACAGGAAATCGTGGCGCAGGCACGAACGGCCCATGGCACTGCTGATCTATTTGCGAAATTACTCGAGTCGAACCAGCTTTGTTTCACTTACAAACTCGCCGCGATTCTCAGGAGACTCAACACGCTGGGGCTAGAGCTGAAACCGAGTGCACTCCACCAACCATTGGACACGCCCTTCTTTGCCCGACTTCGAGCGTGTGCGATCAACCATGTATTACGCGCGGTGAAATACGAGGCTCGCATACAAATTCCGGAAAGCTACATGCTCGTCGGAGTCGCAGACGAGGGCCCGGCGTACAGAGACAAGATAAAGGATGTGTATTGCCTGCCTCAAGGAAAGATCTTTGGTATGTGATTGGTCTTGTCGCTGCATACGATCACTTTATCGCGTTTGCAGCGTGCGTACAATCTCCCGAGGACACGGAGCCTCGCTATCTCAAAGGAATGTGTCTTGTATTTCGGAACCCTGTTATTCACCCCGGAGACGGTAGGTGGCAGCTCTTACGTGGATGATGGTCCGAATGGCTGACGAATACAGTTCAACGGGTGTACGCCATCGGACCTCCCCCACAGGACCATGAATGTCTATTTAGCCATCTCAAGAACGTCGTTGTGTTCTCAGCTACTGGTAGGTGTGATAGTGTCTGGTCTTGTTTCAAGCGGTGATCGTTGTCGAAAAGGAACTTGGTCACTGCCGAATGGCTTGGGTGGAGGTGATCTCGACGGGTACGTAGCTCGCTTCTGTGATTCCATGCGTAATGTCAACGAACTCTCCCTAGTGATTTGTATACAGTTATTCAACACGGGGATCTGCTCGTACCCGAGCACCACGACCCCTCTTCTTACGATCCAGGAACGACCTTCACACTCGATCGGCCCAGTACGATTGAGGATGTCTGCGATTTTATCGTCGAGTATATCAATTCAGACGTCGTGGTACGATATCACACTACTTCTCCCAATATCACTTGGCCGCTCAAACGCAAATGATAGGGGCTCGTCGCCGATAAGCACATCACGATTGCAGGTACGTTGACTTTGTATGGTGGGACGAACGTTCTCTCAACGAGCGCGACGAACAGATCAATCCAAAGTACGGACCCATTTCCTTGTCTGCTAGACTAACATTGATTTGGGTAAAGCACGGCTCACTTGATCCTGACTGCTTGAGGCTTGCAGAAATGCACAGCTGGGCCGTGGATTACCCAAAGAATGGAAACAAGGTGGATATCAGTGACCTCCCACAGGCTCTGATCAAGTTCAAACCCGACTGGAAGAGGGAGGACGAGGATGGGTCCGGTCCGTCCGACTATTACCTCTCTGACCGTGCGCTCGGGCACCTGTACCGCAACATCAAGCTGGACGATATACCTGACGAGGTGCCTCAATACAAGGGCAGCCCAGAGGGGCACCCGATCTCCCGCGCGCTCTTTCCGCATGTCCGTCGCCAACTCTCAGGGTTGCCACGCCTGGCGTCGTCCTCGATCGAGGCCCTGTACACGACCTACCGCGAGGAACTCACATACATATCCACGACCTTTTCGCTCTTCAAAGGTCCTGGATCTCGACTCAGGGAGGAAGAGCTCGTGATCGGGACCATCCTCGGCAACGGCGAAAAGCAGCGTCGGAAACCACGGCAATACGCGATGAGGGACAATATCGGCTTCCTCGTCCATGATGTCAAGGAGCAGCTGGTGGGAAGGCTAGAGGACCTTCCGGAGAGCGTGTTGAAGGAGAAATTGGCTGTTGCGTGGCTCGTGTGGACGTTTAGTCTCGAAAGGGCCGCTGCGGGTGAGTATGGGTCGGAGAGTTTTGGTTTGATCGGGCTGGGATTGGTGTTGGAGTGTTTGGATAGGCTGGGGAGCTTGCCTCCGTTGTGAAGTGTCGTACATGGTATGTGATGCCATTCGGTTTGTGATGTGCTGATGATCAGCGACTAGATGTTGGGGTATCCTGTCGCTGTCAGTCGATTGTTGTAAGATGATCACGGGAACGGAATAGTTGTGCAAAGTCTTTGTATGGACTCTGGAGCGAGCCTGTCGGGGAGGGGAGGATGTATCGTGTATATCCCTTTGTATAAACACAATACTGTCACCATTGTTGTACAAACCTCGAGTAAAGTAGCTGGAAATGGATCCCGAGTATCAATTATAGCATCCCTGGCACCGTCCCTTGGTCGCCTCCCCTTCCTCGGGGGGACCTACACACCAAATCCCAAATCTCAACGACATAATCCATCTCCGAGGAAGATTGGATACATAGTCGGCCGCGATAGGGATCGTGATCCAAGAGTATACACGGAGACGAAAGTCGCAGGACAGAAGGGTACTCCTTCACCTTGGCCACGGGCTCGTCATCGCCACCCTCACTGCGGACATCATACTCGTACGCTGCAACAGTCCCAGACGGCCACGGCGCAGCCAAGTAAAACATCCGGCCGGTGCCGTTGAAAGAGGGACACACATACGGATGGAGAGGCAGCTGGCTGCGCGGGCCGAGCGGTTTGAACGTGATCGTGCCAACGTCCTCACCATCACGTTCTCCAAGGCGGAGGAAACCGTATTTTAAAACAGGGATGTTTGAGTTGTCGAGTGCGTCCACGCGCAAGAGGATAAAATTATCTCGCGTGGATGGGTCGAAGCTAGCATCGTGAAGCACTACTAGACCGCTTGCGTTGACGTCGGGGACGACACCACGGTGTGAGCAACTAAGATGGATCTGACTGGCAGACACGTCTGAAGGGGGAAGAGTGAATGCCTCGAAGAGGGCGCTACACCCGGCGTCGGTGCAGGAGGACTTGACTAGAATGGTGTGTGTGGGAGTCGAGATGGACCGGATCATAGTCAGGATTGGTGATCTCGGCTGTGCATGTCCGACGAGTGAACATCCAAGTACGTATATGAACAAGACGGTCCTACCTGGTTCCTCTCCCGGGATCCATCGGTGACCGAAGGAAATAGGAACTGCGTGCGTGTATACACGTCGAACGCGACGACGCGCCAATCAGAACGGCCTGTTTCGCCTTGGACAAGAATGACACGAGGTCCGAGATCGACAGAACGGATGTTGAACTCGCTGCTCTCGAATTTATGAAGAAGATCCAAGGTCACCTCAGATCGGTCTGTTACGTTCAACAGATAGATTGAACTTTGTTGGATAACCATGTCAGTACTTGCCGAATCCTGTCCAAGATTCAATGAACGCTCACATTCTTATTTGATTTTTCCCCTTTCCTTCCTCTTTCAAGACTACGCAGGCAAATGGGTGACCATTGACGTCAATGGCAGAAACACGATAGAATGATGTTATAGTTCCATCGGTGGGCCTGTAAATAACACTTGCTCTCGGGTCGTGATCAAGCGCATCATAGCAACGAACTTCATCACTGAACGCGATCAACAAGAATCGCCCAAATACCAAGCTGATCCGGAGGGCGATGCTTGTGTACCGGATCTGTGCGAGTCTCAATGCTTGTGCAGTATCGCTACCGTGCTGAAGATGCTGGTGTAAACGAAAACTAGGCACAAGTGCGTTCTCTAGCTCTTGGGCGGACTGGGAGGGGAATGGACCAGGAGGGCGAACAAAGGCTGCCTTGTAATAGGCATGGGTCCATAATTCCCTGCAACGACTAATGTCATTCAAGGATCGACAAACCTAGGTTTTTTAATGGATCGTAGCTGCATACAAGTATGTGACACACCTTGCGTATTTGAAGGATGTCAGGGATATCGAGATGGCGACATATTACGATCAAAACTTCTGTTGGAAATTGGCTGAGAGCGCCGAGACCTGACCGTCCTGACATGCGCTGAGAGGGAGCTTGAAATTATAGGGCTATGGAGTTTCTAATGGGGGAACAGTCACAGGATTCACCTCTTGATCTTGTTCGTGTGTCAATGGACGAGTACGACGTGGTCATGGGCAACTCTAAGCCAAAGTTAACGCTGGCTCAGGGTTACCGTGGATCAAAAAAGGAAAATTACATAATAAATGTTACTAAAAACCTAGTTCATCTGTTTGTTTCCACCGCCAGCGTCCATGTCGTATTAATACCTATTCGACTGGGGGCCCTCCGACTCGAATAACTCAGATTGGAGCAAGTACAATTTATACGGTAGTAGAAAATTCGGCCACATGTTGATGCCAGCATTCAGCCAGAACAGCGAGACAAAACTATGGGTACGGATCAAAGCTTCAATCACTGGGGCTACTTTAGTATGTGATTAAGAGTTTGCTCAGGCAGCAACGAATTGCTGTAGCTATCTAGTCTGTCTATTTGCTGTAAGTGATGCGTTACACTACTGAGATAGAGTCCCCAGGACCGCATCTGTGGTTGCGAACAGAGGAACCAAACGTATGGTCTGGACAGGACAATATGCACCCGATACAATGCATGCATATGATGACGAGGTCGGGCATATTCACACCTGACGATAGTTCTACAAGTTTTGGATGAGTACGGTCTTCGACTGATAATTCCGCTACCACGGGATTCTACGCATTATATACAGATGTATACACAATCCAAGAAATACTGGGAAGCATCTAATTGGTCCAGATGGTACTCATTCCAGTAAACCGCTTCTGTCCGCATTGAGAATAAGCCTTGTGAAGAAGCGAATTTCCTCCAAAAACGCTTCTGCTCGGAAAGCTATCACAAAGTGTTTGTGCAACAAATGAGTCATTCAGCATCAGAAAAGTAGACGCAGTCTAACCTTCATTGACGGTGTGCACTCCTTGACGATCGTGGCTCTCCATATGATGGTATCGGAAGATATGTCTTGTGAGGTCCCAGTAGTGCCTCGTGTCTAGAACATACCAGGCATGCCTCAGCATCTTCATAATCCGCCATGACACCTTTTACTTACCTGTATTCCCTACGGTACAACTTTAGTATGGTAGGACTGCGTGGACATTAAAAAGTGACAGACCACGATTGAGTCCGGGTGAGACAACAACGGACTTTGTGGCGTTCTCAGAGCGGAGATGAGTCTCGATGGTTGAGAGAATTGTTCCTGACAAAAGCGTGTAAGGTCCACTGCCCTTCGTCGGCGTCAACGGCGAGGGACCAAAGGCATTGTTGTTAAAGTCCGAAAGGCGTATGGTCCCAGCCGAAGAATCGTGGGATCCCACCGTCTCTCCAAAGACCTCAAGAACCATATTGTGTCTGACCGCAACGAGGAGTGTGACATCGGTGAAACGACTCATGAGGTCACGGGGTGAACTATCAGTGGCAATGCGGTGGTTCGCGACCGCCCATGCAACCTCGGGGAGTGCGTTCACTTTCACACCTCCGCCGATGAGATCTACCAAAAGAATCAGTGACAAAAATGAAAGAAAGACATGTTGAATGAAGCACACCGATTGCCTGAGTTGTCCCCGAAAATACATAATAAGTTGGGTCAAATTCCATGAGTCGATCTCCGAGTTCGCGCAGCTTCTCGTTGCTGGTCTGCGAATCTAGCAACAGCTTCTTCAGCGAATTTGGAAAGCCCGCCTCGTATTTTGCGCGGCACTCTAAACTCCGGTAGTATGGCCCTCCCCGGATTAGCACAGGTTGGTGCGGATGAGCTTCCAGCTCGGTGATGAGGTCAGCCAAGATACCGATTCCCTATTGGTTGACGTCGGTGACCTGGAAGTACAAAAGGACAATGTCTTACAGTATGCTTTGGGGGTGTGCTAGAGTGTCCACCAGGTGTCAATACGTCCATACGGATGTTCATCAAACCCTTCTCGCCGACTGCAGGCGATGCGAACAGTATTCCATCACGGTCGATCGACTCTCCTGTTCACCATATCAGTAGATAGCTCCGGCCAACACGGCGTTACGACGCACCCCCTTCATCGACGATCATGGCCAATGAATCTGGACCATATGTTTCAAAAAGATGATGTGCAATTTCACGTGCTCCCTGCAATGTCCTCGACACAGAAACCAGATTCAAGAGGGAAAACAACTTACTTGACGACCCCCGATCTCTTCGTCGATACCAAAGGCCAAGAGGATCGTACGGGAAGGTATGAATCCACGTTCCAGTAGTGATTCGACAGTGATCCTTAAATCTCGTCAGGTCATCGCACAATTGGCAGCCACACAGCCCACACGTACAAGGTTGCGATCAGAGACGATTTATCATCGCTACTCCCTCTTCCCCAAATGAACTCGCCGTCGTAATATCCAGAATATGGGGGGTGAACCCAGTCGTCGTAAGTGTCCGGATTAACGGGGACAACGTCCATGTGGGCAGCAAGCAGTAGCGGTTTAACATGTTCGGTTCCCTTCCATTCATACAACAGGGCATATTTGTTCACTTTAGTGAGCTTGAGGTGCGCATGCCTGCAATAATAACACGTCAGGTGCACAGGTATTGAGTTCGTGTTACGCTTACACCTTGGGGAAACGTGACTCGAGGTATTTGTGGAATTTGCCCATGATCTCCCATCGTGGATCGTCTGTTGGAAGATTATCATAGGCTTCTGTGCTAACATGCACGCGCTGGGATGAATGGTGCAACAGAAGGCAGGGACAGAAAATGCTTACGGGATGCGAACAGCACCACCCAGCGATTCGTACGCTCTGAGCCTGAACTCTTCCGAACCAAACTCGTCATCGAGGCTTCTCAGCAGTGCTTCATGTTCCGAAGAAGTGAGGGCCCCGACCTGGGGGCAGAGGTCGTCGAACGCAATGATGGGCTTGTTCTGTAGTCCATGAAGGCGGCTACTAAAAACGTTTTCAGGCCAATAGTAATGCACCAAGAGAGTAAGGCTCAAGAGCCCTGCGATTGTCAGTAATCGAATATGGGACCTGTTCGAGGGTGGGGGATCGGGTTGAACATCCCGGAAGAGGGCAACTTGTTCACAATCCACCTTGTCCATGGTGTTTGCGTGGGAATGTGTGCACTCGAGTTTTCTAGGAGACAGCGGCAGAGCTTATTCACTGTTATGTACTAGTACCTTTGGGTCATCTTCGGTTAATGAATGTTTCATGTAGCATTCGAGAATGTACGGAAGGATTCTCCCCAGAATATCATCTGAGACCGTTATTGTTATTGAACCTGCTCAACTTGTCGTCAATGATTGCACGCCGAATCGCCGATCACAAGAGAAAGGCGTTGCCCAGTACTCCAGTTCTAACTTCCTTTTCTGGAAATATAGCTAGCGTGATGTAGTGACAGCGTCTGCCTCAGTCATCTGACGGTTGTGGCTGATGTCGACGGACGGTCTGGCATCGGTACCGCTCGATGGGGTCGTCAGCTCAGTATATAAGAACCAAGCACCTAAGTACTGTATCAGATGCGAGTAACACCCTCAGTATGGACTCGTGGAATGCGATCTGCGCTTCGCACTTCTTCACTCTCCGAGTCTCGTGATCACCACATTCTGGGTCGTTGTTGCAAAACTACTTAAGACTGTAGATACCTAGTTTTGCACAAAGTCTTACAAGTTTAGTTTGCCTGCCATTGCCACGCCCACATTGCAAGATTCTGATACTCGTGTATGATTGCAAGACAGCTCGCTCCTCATCGTATTGCAAGAGCCACCTCCCACCCCTCGTCTTATTGCAAGACCTGGTGATTTCCCACGCGCCCGCTACTCCCGCCCTCGCTGTTCACTCCATCTTGCAAGAGCCGCCGTGATTTTCCTCCCGCCCTCGTCTTATTGCAAGTGTTGGGAATCAAGGTTCTTTATCTTATCATTCATGATCTAATCCTTGATCTCCCCTGATGATCTTTGACACGTCTTTGAATGGTCTAGATCTATCATTACGCTATCCATATTATCAAAGATAAGAGATACGTTTCACATTGTCATTTATGCTTACACATAGTGTTTCATGGTGACATATCACCTCATTCTTGTGAAACATCACACCATCATGATGAAAC
>JBBPTN010000488.1:0-15737 GCA_038094075.1 Xerocomus spinulosus
CGTTTGTCGCCTGGTTCTCGCTCTCGCTTCACTCGAACTCAGGCCCTCCTCGTCGTGTTGACTTGGAGTATTCTTTTGAACCTTCGGACTCGTCAGCTCCTCGCTGCCGTTATAGGCTCGTCGTTCTCAACGACGTTCAAGGACTCAGAACTTCGGAACTCAGTACGCTTCGTTCTTTCCAAGCTCTACGTTAGTCCCTACCCGGGCCTAGCGTAACAAAAGATCAAGCTTCTCCCTTTCGACGCCTGCCATCTGGTAGGCCTCCCCACCCGTCACCATTTCGAACCCCCCTCCCTGGACGAACCCTTTTCAAGGTTCTTCTAAGCCCCATCGAGGAACCTTCCGAGCTCCCTCTGGAAACACCCCCCCTCAGACCCCTAGCTTCCCATTGACCTCCTCCCTTTCCACCCTCGCACCTCCCAGCGCCCAAAACCCTTCCATTCCCCTACCCGCAGCTAGCCCGCCTGCCCAGACCCCACCCCAATCCCCACACCCTCCGACCCCTCCTATCGTCACCATGAACTCTCCTACTCACCCTACCTCTTCTAAAGAACTGCGCCTGGGAACCCCAGAGGAATACGATGGAAAGGAGGAGACATTCCTCTCTTGGCTTGCTTCAGTCAAGTTATACCTCCTCATCAACGACGACATCTATGACTCGGATAAGAAACAAATTGCTTTCGCCCTCTCGTTTATGAAGAAGGGCACGGCTAAAGGATGGGCTGCATCTTTTATCGATCACGCCCTTGGCAAGAACGATTTTGGAACGTTCGAAGAATTTGAAGAAGGTCTGAGGAAATCTTTCCTCTCCTCAGACGTACGAGGACGAGCACTTATCACGCTCAACACCATGATGGTGCAGAAGAACGACGTCTTGGACTATGTTACAAGATTCAAGATTGCGGCGCAACAGGCAGAACTCAAAGACGACCTCATGCTATGCCACCTGTTTGCGAAAGGACTTAGGCCTGGTATGGCCTATCGGCTCAGAACTTCGGACAACCCCCCGAAGGATATCAACGAATGGTACAAGAAGGCAGAGGCGCATCAGATGCACATCGACCAGGCCAAAGAAATGGCCGCTTGGCACAATCAAAGCGCCCATAAGAACCCAACCGCCGCCAAAACCTATTCCCCATCTCAAGGGAGTAGCAGAACCAAAGACCCAAACGCCATGGACGTTGATCGCGTCCGACTACCTCAAGATAAGTATGAAGAATACCGACGAAAAGGTTTATGCTTCAAATGTGGAAAGTCTGGCTTGGCCAGAGACTGCCCTAATCATGGGCTGGCGAAGAAGACGGAGACGAAGAAAGAATCGGCCGTAAGGAAAGTGGACGACGAAGAAGAACTTCCCAAGTTGGAGGAAATTGAGGACGATGAAGAGGAAGAGGACCACGCATTCGTTTCACGGGTCTTCGACGTTGTATCACCGGATTTTTGAATGGAGGGGCCGAACCAACGCAGGTACCCTCCAAGGTTAAGAAATGTGCTCCTGTACTTGTAGCGAATAGAGAATCCAAGGCTCTTTCCATCCCCATTCGCCTCATCGCCTCAAACAGCACATTAAAAGCCGTTGAAACCTCCGCTCTCATTGACTCCAGTGCAGATATCTCTTGCATTGATTGGGATTTCGTCAAACGCAATAAACTCCCCATGACCCGACTGGACACCCCCCTGACAGTAAGAAACGCTGACCACACCGTGAATAAAAAGGGATCTATCAAGTTCACCACCACCCTTTACGTGGAAATCACGTCGGTCACCCAGAAACTCACCTTCCACGTAATGCAATGTGGACGAGACAACGTCATACTTGGACTCCCATGGTTCAAAAAGACCAATCCTCAGATCAATTGGAGGAAACGAACCATCTCTATTGACGACTCCCTTGATGAATCCACCTACATGTATTTCGACCACACCGCAACTAAGAGGGTTCACTCCTCTAAAGTCGCATCCTCTCCATCCCCTACTCCTCGGCTCCCTAACCATAAGAATTTGGAACCTAATGAACGGGATCACCTCCTCCACTTCCTCGAGTACGAAGAACCCGATGCCTTTGTAAAGCGAGCCCATTATCACTACTCCCTCAATTGCATCCAGAAGTCTGCATCCCGATTCTTTCCCAACACCTCTGTTACCAAGCGACTGGAGCGAATAGTAAGAAAGACCACTACCTCCACCCAACTAGCTATGGGAGTGGAGAAGGAGAAAATCACCCTTCCCCCCGAATACGAAGAATTCGCATTGGTATTTCAGAAGGAGTCCACAGACCACGTTCCCCCCTCTCGACCGTACGATCATGCCATCAACCTGAAAGAGTCCTTCACACCTAAGGTCTCCAAGATCTATCCATTATCCCCTGATGAAAAGAAAGCGGCTGAGGACTTTATCAAAGAAAACCTCAAATCTGGAAAGATACGTCCCTCGAACTCCCCACAAGCATCCCTATTTTTCTTCGTCAAAAAGAAAGATGGAGGCCTCCGCCCGTGCCAAGACTATCGATACCTGAATGAACACACCATCCGCGACGCCTACCCTCTCCCCCTCATCTCCGACCTCGTTGACAAACTCAAAGACGCTAAGATCTTCACCAAATTCGACGTACGATGGGGGTACAACAACGTTAGAATCAAAGATGGAGACCAATGGAAGGCAGCCTTCATCACCCACAAAGGACTCTTCGAACCGACCGTCATGTTTTTCGGCATGACGAATTCTCCCCCCACTTTCCAAAGATTCATGAACGACTCTTTTCGCGACTACATCGCTGAAGAATGGCTCGTTATTTACATGGATGACCTCCTTATCCTCTCCCCCGACCAAGAAACTCATGAGGAACGAACAAAGAAAGTACTGCAATGTATGAAAGACTTGGACTTGTATCTCAAACTGGAAAAGTGCAAGTTCAATGTCCAAGAAGTCGAATATCTTGGAATGATCATCAAACCTGGGAACGTTGCTATGGACCCAGTAAAGCTCCAAGGGATCGCAGAATGGCCCACGCCACAAAAGGTTCGGGATGTTCGATCCTTCTTAGGCTTTGCCAACTTCTATCGATGATTCGTTCCTCATTACTCTGATATCGCACGACCACTCCTCAACCTGACGAAGAAGAATATGGCCTGGAACTGGACTGAAAGATGTGAGGAAGCCTTTCTAGAGTTGAAGAAGATTTTTCTTTCACAGCCTGTTCTCCGCATGCCCGACATCACGAAACCCTTCGCCATCACCTCTGATGCCTCCAAACATGCATCTGGAGGCATGCTGTTACAACAAGACTCGAACAGCGAGTGGCATCCATGTGGTTACATATCTCAAACCTTCTCTACCACGGAACGAAACTACGCCATCTACGATCGGGAACTCCTAGCCATTATTCAGGCTTTAAAAACCTGGAGACATTATCTGCATGGCTCTCCATTCCCTGTTCTTGTCTGGACCGACCACAAGAACCTCACATACTTCCGCCAACCCCAGAAGTTGAATAGACGACAAGCCCGATGGCTCCTAGACTTGGCAGACTTTGACCTGAAGATAGACCACGTTCCTAGACATCTCCTATCCGCACCTGATGCCCTCTCCCGCCGACCTGATTATATCCCTGAAAACGATGACGACAACGATAACACTACTCTCCTCCCCGATGACGTTTTTGTAAATCTTGTTGACAGCACACTCCACGACAAAATTGCCTCCTCCTCCCCTTCAGACCCACTTATCGCTGACTCTCTTCACGCGATGGAAGGTCTACCATCCCATTTCCGATCCCGACTCTCAGATTGGTCTTACAACAGACAGATCCTTACCTACAAAGGACGGATCTATATACCTGACGACCAGGATCTCCGACGATCGGTGGTACAACGCCACCATGACCACGACAGCGCCAGCCACCCAGGAAACTTGAAAACGCGACAACTAGTCGCAGCAGAATTCTGGTGGCCAGGACTTTCTACATTTGTCAGAAAATACGTCGAAGGCTGTGCCATTTGCCAGCAGAATAAAGCCAACACTCATCCGTCGCACCCTCCCCTCACCCCCATCCCATCATCCGCATCATGACCTTTCCAACAGATCTCCTGCGATCTCATCACCGATCTCCCCCAATCTGGCAACGGTTTTGATACCCTTTTGGTCGTGGTAGACCACGGGCTTACAAAGGGGGTAATTCTTTGCCCCACAAAGAAAACCATCACCGCCGAGGGAATAGCAGCCCTCTTTTATCACAAAGTATTCCGACGTTTCGGACTTTACGACAAGATTATCTCAGACCGGGGCCCCCAATTCGCATCCTCCTTTGCCAAAGAGCTTGGAAAGCTTTTGAACTACGACCTCTCCCTTTCCACAGCGTATCATCCCCAAACCGATGGTGAAACGGAACGTGTCAACCAAGAAGTTGAAACATATCTACGAATCTATTGCGGGAACAACCCCGAAACATGGGCGGATCACATCACTATGGCTGAGTTCACACATAATCACCGCCCACACTCTGTAACTAACCAATCCCCCTTTTATCTCATGATGGGCTATGAACCCCGTGCCTTTCCCACCGTCGTCAAAGAAACAAACATCCCTGCGGCCGAAGAACGGATCAAGAAAATTGAAGAAGCGAGGAAAGAGGCCCTGGCAGCCCATGAGCTGGCCAGGCAGACGATGAAAGAACGAACTTCGCGTTCGTTTACCCCGTTCAAGAAAGGAGACAAGGTCTGGCTGGAAGCCAGGAATCTCCACCGTTCTATTGAAAACCCAAAGTTCGCACCAAAATGGGAAGGACCCTTTTCCATCACCGACGTCTTATCTCCCATCACATATAAACTCCGACTTCCGAAAACCTGGCGCATCCATAACATGTTCCACGCCTCCCTTCTATCCCCGTATAAAGAGAATGACATTCACGGCCAGAATTTCCCGAAACCACCACCCGATCTGGTTCAGGGCGAGGAACAGTTTGAAGTAGAAGCCATCTTACGACATCGAGGCACACCCAGACAAAGGCATTTCCTAATCAAGTGGAAAGGATATCCCACATCTGACAACTCCTGGGAACCTGAACGAAACCTTGGGAACGCCAAGGAAATCCTCCTGGCATATAAAGCCGCACATCCCAAAACCTTTCCTCTCAAACACCAAGTCTCTACCTGCTTCACGGACGCCATTCAGAAACTCTGCTCCCCTGGCAACCCCAAATATTTGTCTACGCTGCCTCCGTCCTCGTTGACCTAAAACCTACTCCTCTGGCCTCTGCCACTTTTGCTTTTGTCTTACCCTATGCCTCGCCCAATCCTCCCCCTCACTGCCCGTCGGGACGGGACAGAAGTGAACCCCGAAGATCTTATTCCTCTCATCACCTTCCTTAATGACAAAACCTCTGCAACCCATTTGAACTTTCACATGGATGCGGGATCTTCCATGGATTGCTTAGTTCGTGCCTACCACCTTTGCGTTTCCCTTCAAACCAATTTTGACACTATTAATCGAATTGCATCCGATTCATTTTCTTATGCTACCCTTCCCACTTCCATTCGCCTTGACTGTGAAAAACAAAAGCTCGCTATACTTACTGCTCTCGATCAACTTCAATTTCGTGATATGATAAATTACGTTAAACTTTCACTTGCGTTACACCCCCCTTCTCCTTCCCAATCTCCTCCCCCTGACCTGACACCGCTGGTCAAAACCCAACCATCGTCTCCAGTCGCATCCACCTCCCCCCTCACTGCTGCGGAAGAATACGTCTTTGAACGAGAGAACCTCTACTGGACAACTACGAACTCCCCCCTTCCTCGAGGACATCCTCGATATGAGGAAACGTGCTATGCATGTCGCCACCTTGGTCATTACCAAAAGGACTGCCTCTATTATCGATGTCCTTTATGCGACCGCACACAACCAAGGCACACCAAAACCAATTGTCCTGGCCAGCCAGTTCGTATTACTTGGAAGGGCACTCCCGTAGCACCACGTCTCCCAGACCCGCCTACCCAACAAGAGAAACCCTCCATGATTCCTCTCCCTATCCCTCCTCCCAGGCGTTCTACTCTCCCATTCCCCACTCCTCTTCCAGCCCCAACCCCCTCACGACTATCTCTTCCCCCTCGCATCCCATTGGATGACGAAGACGACGAACTTGAGGAAGAAGATATCACGGAGGTAAATCGACTTGACGTGGACGACGATGACTACCAGCAGCTTGCCGATTTAATCGCCAACCGAACCTCATCTGATTCCCCATCCTCTATCTTGGCCAACGCTGGATGGGAACGTGACTCCCTGTCACCTCCCCCGGACCTTCGGGATGCCGAACTTGCTGATGTGCCATGGGGATCCATGTCCCACACTAACCCGGTCGTCCACACCCCTCTTTGGGACTGACTTTGTGTTTTGAATGGAAGGTCGGGTAACTTCCACCATACGAAGGGGGTAATGTTACGATTTCTCGCCTGCTTCTTCACCGCGTTATTCTTTTTCCTTTATTGGACATATCCGTCGCCTTGATACTGACAATCTTGCTTACGCTTCAATCCGTCCCAACACGGATGCTTACTTTTTCCTTCTTAGTCATAGTCCGTTCCAACACGGACTTTTCTTTCCATGACCTTCTTCTATCTTCTATCGGGTAAGCCATCGCCCAATCATATTATTTCTTTACATCATACGATAGTTTCATTCCCTTTTACGTTCTATCTTCCCATACCTCGATAATCCGTATAAGTAGCGCAAGTACGATACAGAAGGGGTCCCAAGCTTGATCTGCTTGGACTTCCGCATTGTTCTACGATAGCGTGAATCCATACTCTGTGAACCTTCGCGTTTGTCGCCTGGTTCTCAC
Source organism: Xerocomus spinulosus (assembly GCA_038094075.1). Lineage (NCBI taxonomy): Eukaryota > Fungi > Basidiomycota > Agaricomycetes > Boletales > Boletaceae > Xerocomus > Xerocomus spinulosus. Next base: position 6,839 of record JBBPTN010000488.1, read on the forward strand.
TCTTGCTTCACCCGAACTCAGGCCCTCCTCGTCACGTTGACTTGGAGTATTCTTTTGAACTCTCGGACTCGTCAGCTCATCGCTGTCGTTATAGGCTCGTCGTTCTTAACGACGTTCAGAACTCAGAACTTCGGAACTCCGTACGCTTCGTTCTTTCCAAGCTCTACGTTAGTCCCTACCCGGGCCTAGCATAACATATTACATAAGCACCCAAAAGCGGAATAAAATCCAACATTGCCTCACTGTTATTGCTGGTGGTGGTGCACTGTTCTGCATGAACCATCACTATGGTGGCTATGCAGTGTAAGCCTGGGCTCAGGCCCAGGCCTAAGGCTTGACAGAAGTAAAGCCCGAGCCCTAGGCCCAGTGAAGCCCTTCAAAAGGTTGGGCTGGGTTAGGGCTTCAAAGGTTGGGTTGGGTTGGGCCCAGGGCCTGAGCCCAAGCCTTGCCCATCACTAGTTGGCATGCTACTTTCACTCGCAGCCTACAAACTCACGTTGGTATTGTGTACTGGCGAAGAAAGATATTGTTGCATCAGCTCTGCATTTAAGGTCAATTGCATGGCAGAATGATGGGTAGACAATAGCACACCACAAGTTGAAAATTTGATGGCATTATTCATATTGACTTCCTGGTTAAATATAACAAGTAGCCACTTCCCTACCTCCCTTATTCAGCCAGATGCAAGATAAGCCTCATAAAGCTGCCATGCATTCCTAAAGACAAGATGGTCAAATGTTCATCCTGAGACCTGTCCAAAAAACATCAGCCTCAATCTCTGCAACTTGGTATGAAATATACCAATAAGACTATCAACAGTAGTTTGTCTGTGTGGTTAACTAACCTAACCCATATGCTTCCATTCAGCTGAATTGCATGCTCATAGTTGCCCTTTTCCATCTGCAATTTGCCAAAGAAGAGATGCATGTATGCCTGTTAGAAAGTCAGTAGGGATGCTACCATATGACAGCATGGCCTTGACAAACTTTCACTACATATAGTGTATTGTTGAAAGGCAGGGTATCCATGAGGTCATCCATGCATGATATGGTGTTCTCATGCTCTCCAGCCAAGAACAAAATGATGGTCTAATTGAGAGAAGTTCAAAATAGGCAAACACCAACACAAAGGACACACCTTGATGAGGAGAATGGTATTGTGGATTGATGGAAAACACAGGGATGCAATGTCACACACTCAACATCTGTTGTGCCTATTAAGATTCAAGGTCTATTTCATATCTTATCATTAAGATCTTATCCTTGATCTCTTAATTGATCATTTTTTATACCATTATGGTCTAGATCAATCATTTATGCTATTCATATTACCAAAGATAAGAGATTGTTTCATATCATCATTTATGCTGACACATTCTTATCTATGATGCTATATATGGTCGTTATCACACCATATCATGTCATAATGGTGAAACATCACACCTTAGTGATGATACACATTTCACCATTTTTATCAGCCTATGGCATTATTCCCTTACTGGAATATTCTTATCTGCCAATGGCATATTACACTCTTATCAGTACTATAGAGTTCAAACTCCTCTTTAATAGATACTAATAGTGTATAAAGGGAGGCTAGCTCTTCTCATGGTTGCTATCCTGATCCCACACCTCTTGACCTTTGGTCTCTTTAGACCATGTCATCACATCACATCCTTCACATGTACCAAGTACTATACTAGTATAGTGAAATGCTACTGGCATGCTGGGTTATTACTCTTCATGGGATCATTCTATGAGGACTTTTTTCATTAGAAGCTCCAGTCTCTTTGACTGGAGTACTCTTGCTCCTTTTGTTCTCATCATCAAACCACTCTATCTGTTGTTCATCCAACTCTTGTTCCCAGTGTCTTCTCTGGTCCTTCGCATTCCCTTCTCCATGTTACTGTTGAGGTATGGTTTGAATCTCAATAGTGCCTCCCCTTACTAGCGAGGGCCACACTGTTTGCAATGTAGCCAATGACAGATGGCTGGATTTCAATAGACTTGGTGTACTAAAGCATCAGCACCTGTATACACAAGAGAAGAGAATGATACACCTTTTGAGCATCATCAATTGCTACATCCCAGTGCCCTAAGCATGCCTGGACAATGGCTCGACTAGCGAGTGTATGATAAGTGTGTTGGGATGTTGAGATCACCACCATCAATGATGTCACAGCATCAGCTGGTTGGCTGTTCTTCCACATATCAAGCACAGTACTGTCAATAAGAAGTTCTGGTTTCTAGAATGAGAGAATCAGCAGAAAAGATGATTGAAGGAAGACAAGACACAACACGCACTGCAATAGGAGACAGGCTTTTCATGTTGGCTCTATTCTCCATTAAAGTTGCAAGAAGGTGGCCATCTGGAGAGAACACTACTAAAGTCGTACCATCATGGTGTTGAATGGAACTGAGTTCCTTGTGTGTCAAGGTGTTGAAAAGTGTGATGTTGCACTCTCCAGCACATGCAAAAAATTGATAGTGTCGCATTGGCATGGCCAAGCATGGCCAGTGATTCTCAGATTTGAGATGGCTGCCCTAGTTGTTGCATTGATTTTATTGATGTTGCCATGCAAGAGTCCAGTGACAAGGAGGTGATTGTTAAATCAGAGAAGATCATTGACAGTGCTGCTTAATCTGACATTGACAAGTAAATGACCATTGTCGCTATCCCAGACTTGAACAGAATCCGAAGTAGCTGTTGTGATTTGGTCACCCTATGGAGAATATTTCACTGCTGCAACCAATGCACCCCACTTGGGAGTGAATTTGAGGCTTTGTTTGTGAGTTGCGATGTCCCAAATGATGACCATACAATTGTATCTTTGACTGATGACAAGCTGAGACAAGTCTGGCAAAAAATCAACATTGTTGATGATAGTATTCATCATCTCCATCAAGCCCTCTTCATAGGTGGTTGCATCCCAGATGAATAACTCCATCCACATACCCATTGCAATTTATTTGCTGTCCTTGGAGACAGTGATACACCAAACATAGCTCACAGCATGTGTTGGCATTATTGCCACCTGCATTCCATCTTTTACTCGCCACACTTGAACATCATTCTGGCTACCAGTGACAAGATACTCGCCGTTCACTGTAAATATTATCATAAGAGCTGCATGGCCAGTATCAGTCTTGATGAGCTGGGAAGGATCTTGTCACACAATCAGCACTGTCTAGGTTTGTCTTCTCATTAGTACACACCACTCGTTGTTGTCAACATTAGCACTGAGCAAGAGTGACAAGCTGTGGCTTCTTTATTGAAATAGGGCACACCTCATATTTCCAGTGCTTCATCCTTTCAAATTCCCCCCAGACTAGCAGATGCTCGTTGATTGTGTCTGGCTTTTCTTCTCTGCCCATTGGTAAGAGACTATGGTGATTGACAGTGTTTGATAATTCCTAGACCCCTAGGGGTCAGGTTTATGATGGGTCATTTTCTTCCTTCACATGATTGTGAGAAGTAAAATTAGTAATGAAATTTGTCATTGAATCCCCCTTATTCCTTTCATACCAACCACTCACTTTTAGCCCGCTTCTTACTCAACTCACTAGGTGAGTACTCACAAATACAAGTAGTCACTAATACTTTTGACTTTAGGTTATCTATTGTTTGTTTGCATCTGCACTGCGCCAGCAACAGATTTGGAGCACCTACCACCACTGTCACCACAACAAAGACCACAAGCACATAGATGACACCACACAATGCCAACCACCCCAACATGAAGACAACTCCAGCAGTGGCAATGCAACGGTGTGCTAATGATGACAACAACAATAATGGGGTCAGTGGCGATATAACAGCCTGGCATTCAAAAGTGCACTGGGTGAAGACAGTGCAGGCCACCACTGCCAGAAGGGCACTACCACCATGGATCCACATGTCAGCTAGGATGATGACACCATGAAGATGAAGGCAATATGAATATATACCTATAATGATGGTGAGGGCAGTGGCAGTGGGGTGACACAGCACATGTCACCACTACCATGACAGTAACAGCACAAACATGATGACAGCAAGGGTGGTGACAATGCAATGCTGCACTAACCATAACAACAGTGACAATGGAGGCCATGGCAACACTCTGCTACACTAACAAAGGCAGCATGATGGTGCATCCACCTACATGGCAAAGACAGCCATGAGATCCACTGCAATAGCCCAATTACCAGCATGATATAGTGCAATGACATGCCGTGATGACAACGGCGAGTGAGAGCACTGCAATGGCACGCCCCTCACCAACACCATAGTGATAGGCAGGGACGATGGTGCACACACCTCCATCTACCACAACAATAAAGGTGCTGCAACATCACCACCAGGGTGGTGAGGATGGCAAACACAACAATGTGCCCAGCCCAGTCTCTGGCAATGCAATGGTATGCCCCACACACCAAGTGCCTCTCACCACAATGTGAGCACGGGGGTGGCGCAACTGCATGTCCACTACTGCAACTGCAATGAGAATCAGGCATCCCACCAGTCAAGGACAATGGTGAAGGTGGTGGCAGCCACAACAATGAGCTTGTTTGACTTTGCACAGTTTGCGTCCTTGATGTTTCATGCAATAACATATGCCTTTGCACACAGTCTCAATTACCTCCCACCTGGTCCTCAATCACCCAGTCCTACTATGGTCATCCATGCACCCATTGTGCTCATACCCAACCTGGTACCACATACTCTCTTTAATAATGTGCAGCGATTGCAGTTGATCTTCAACAAATTGTATGCATGTGTTGCTATAGACGACAGTTTCTTGATTAAGTGGTGGGCGCAGAGGTAGGTATTGGCCAGGCAGACGAGTTTATGAGAAGGCTATGGCAAGGATGGAAACAGATCAGGGAGGAAGGAATCGTGCAGATAAATAACTCGTGTTTTTTGCTGCATGTCTCTCAGAGAAATTGCTTAGCACCTGCATTTTGGTCTCTTTTGTTCAGACTATCTCCTCAACACTAGCAATGGCAATGTGCTTGGTCCCAAGCAAGTAGAATTCAACACGATATTGCCTGCTTTTGGTTTCATTTTTCAATATAGTCACTAGAATGCATAGGTGAGCTTGATTCTGGTATTGTGTGCAAGGATTGGTGACTTGTGTAGATACCTATACACATTAACGGATTATTATTGTGCATCACCTTATCTCAAGGCAGAGAACTTTCCCCTCAATGACTCTAAATCTGGGCTAGCTGCTGGTTTTGCAGTAGCGCACAAGGCATATGATGTACTAAAGTGCAGTAATTCCCTGCTACACTGTCATTTCAACTGACCATTTGAGAGCATGTATTCTATTTGTTGTGCAATCTGACAAGCAAAATGTTTTCGACCAGTGTTGGCTAGAGAAGGAATTAATTGAAAAGTTTGTTTCTGTTCACCATGTATGTGTGCTTCACACTCATGTTCTTTGAAACACCTGACACAGTATCTGTGTCATTCGAACCTTGACTGAACTCGCCTCTACCACATTGCTTGATGTCCCTCCTGCAGGGTGGGTGGTAGCAACACAACAGCATGCCAGCTGTGATGGCCCTACTGCATTGGCAGGTGCACCACACCACTTACCAGGATGGGAAAGGACAACGGTGTACCCCCTCTTGTAGACCACTAATGAGTATCTAATCTATACTCTCTTGGACAATCAATTGGAACATGTTTGTCATGCAGAGCATACCTGCAAGCATCAACAATGCAGTGTTGGTAAAGTAGACTTGCACTGTCTGGGCATGTCATCTCAAAAGCAAAACAGAGCAGTATGGCACCAGCTTAGATAGCATCAAAAGAGAATATTGGGGGTCAACTGTTAGCAGTAGCCGATATCTGGAGTAGAGTTCCAGGAGATGAGGCTAGAGGTACCAATGCCAAGTAGCACACCCAGTCCATTCAATGGCGATTTGTAAATGAAGTGTGCTTGTCAAGAGCATTGAGTGGGAAGTGTTGCAATAGGAATACCAAGTGGGAACAACCATGATACTGTTACGCTAAACGCACACTTGTGTTGTTCAACAACCTCTCAACAGTTGGACTCTCATGAAGAGGTCAACAGAACCTGTCGAGCTAGGAGATCAAACTCAGAGCAAGGCAGCTAGGACTAGATTCTGAGGCGAGCTCAGAAGACAAGGGCAAAGGCTAAGACGAGGACTTAGGGACTCAAGGACTCAGAGGTGACACAAGAGATGTGAGAGAAAGCACAGATCAAGTATGGAAAGATACTGTACATGGCAGCGAGGTACTTATACTATGGAATGCGCAGCATGGAATAGTATAGAATGTGAAAGAAAATACGTGACTAAGTACCCATAAAGAGAAGGTACTTATGGAGCAGCTGTCCGAAACAAAGACTAATCACAAATGAAGCAAGAGAAATAAGGTCCTAGGAAAAGAAGAACATGGCGATATCAATAGGATATAAGTAAAGGTCCTGCAGCATGAGGAAGTTCATAGGAAAAGAGTAGAATGTCATGAAAGAGATACGAAATTGTAACAGATACATCTGAAAAGTCTAGAGCATCTGAAGATGATTGTGGCCATACAGATCAAATGAACTAGACTCGACATAAACCTCCATGGATTACCATACCTTCTTGACAACACTGGCCCTGGAGACATTGCAAGGGGAAAGCAGCTTGCAACAGATCACTTGAAGGCCAGATGCCATATCCATGAAGCTAAACAAATCTATCTGAACATCTTAGGATGTGGGCAAGAGTGGGAAGGAAACTATCCACAAGCTCAGCCAATGTTGTGGGAACAAAACACCAGGAGGGTATCTGCCCAATGGGTCCTAAATAACCACCCCTGTGGTTAGACTGCAAGACAGGCACAAGTCACTTGACTTGAATTGGTTATCTCAGATATACTGAAAGATTCAGGTATATGATCACCCTGTGTGGTGTATATGGTGTTGTATTGGACAGATCTGACTGCCCTATATATCATGACATTAAAGGCACCATTTGAATAGCATGTGTGGTGACTAGCAGTGTCTCTTTATCTCCTCTATCACTTCAACCCAGTTAACCTAAAATGGGAACACTTTTGCCCTGACCCGCTAGGGGAGCAGGCTAAGGACTACTACCTGGGCCCTTAATGCTGTGGTCTTCTGTGAATAAAACCATAATCCCTCAGCTCTAAGCAATTAAATTGCTCTTGTAATGGGTCTAATCGATCCATATATAAAGTTGAGCAATATTTCAATACTACATGAGCAAGGCACTCTTATCAATTTCTGTCCACAATGCCTGTGGCAGTCACTGGTGGAATGTTATTTCAAGACTTGGTTTACGTGGGGTTAAACTTGGAAGATATCCTGTATGGTACGTTTGGGGGCTTGCTGGTACATGTGTAATTGAGTTTACCTACCTTCTTGTTTTTAGGCATTGAGTTAGTGCTGTATTGCCAGATGATGCATGTCACACTGAATGCACACTTGTGTCATTCAACAACCTCTCAACGGTTGGACTCTCATGAAGAGGTCAACAGAACCCGTTGAGCTAGGAGATCAAGCTAAGGACAAAGCAACAGAGACTTAGGTTCTGAGGCAGACTCAGAAGACAAGGACAGAGACTTAGGGAATTCAGAGGACTCAGAGGAGACACAAGAGATGCGAGTAAAAGCACAGATCAAGTATGAGAAAGTACTATACATGGCAGTGGGGTATTTATACTATGGAATGTGCAGCATGGAATAGTATGGAACATGAAAGAAAATGCATGACTAAGTATCTATAATGAGAAGATACTAGAGGAGTAGCTGTCTGAGTGAGAAAGAAATCACTATACTTCATATGTAGCAAAGTATGGGCCAAGAAATAGTAGCATGTGGCGAAAGCAGTAAGTATATCCCCATACTTGCATACAGGGGGTTTCTAAAGAGAAAAGAAGAATGTCTTAATGAGGGAAAGAGATCGTAACAATGCACACACTACTCTTTCACAAAGGAAAGCACTGAGGATCTGATGTGTTTTATGCAATCTTCAGCACTGTGATCTTGCTAATCACCACGATCTGGGTATCTGCACAAACTGTTTTTTGCCATCAGATGTGGATGGAGAACCCCAATTACAGTATTCAGGTGGTTCAAGTGCATTCTGGGAGGCAAACATTATGGTGTGGTACATGGATATGGTGACCTCATCGCTCATTGTAATTCAACTCATGATGAATGGCTTGATGGTAAGACAATATGCATGCTCAAAGTAACAGGTATTTATCCTTATTCATTTCAACATCTACCGTTGCTGGGCAGTATGGAATAGCTATCATATCATCATTTTTCCCTCACTTCTATGAATAGTCACCCTCAGTGTGAGCTCTTTCTTCTCTAATGCATGATCAATGCCCTGATACATCCTAGTTCTGGGAATCCTTGTTGACTGAACCGCAACCAGCAAGGGAGGGTTTTACTACCAAGAAGAAGTTGTTCTACTTGGTCTGGCATACTTTATTGTCTCCATGTTCCTGACCACAACAGTGACCTGCATGATCTGTTATCACATAGTCTGGCATGCCATTTGAGTGTGGAAGCATCTCCAGGGCGAGTACACATTGCCCTATTTTGCAGCTGCCATCATCATCATTGAATCTGTGCTCCCCTATACGCTCTCTGGGATTGCATGGGTGGTATCACTAGCACTTGGGAGTGACACGATGGGCTTGTTTGGATATGTGTATATGCTAATGATGGTACATACCCACCGCCTTATTTAGGGTGTATGTGTCTTAATGGATGCCATTGGAATTGTAGTGTGTATCGCCACAGATGTTAATTCTGTGCATTGCAATGGGGACAGCATGGAGGAGAGATACACTGAGCAACAAAACCGTCTCAATGTTTGTAACATTTGGATTGTTGTATGAATATCTAGTGCACCTTTGATGCT
>JBBPTN010000489.1:0-15710 GCA_038094075.1 Xerocomus spinulosus
AAGCCCGACCCAGACCCGACCCAGACCCTGAGTGAGGGCTTGGGCCGAGACTTTGTCAAGCCCAAGCCCCGTCAAGCCCGACCCAACCCTGGGCTTGAAGCCTGACCCGGGCCCGCACATCACTACACATGAGACAGCTATCTCTATGTTATGTCACGTGTTGTAGTAGATGTGGAACCGAGTTATGGGCGTCATGTTGGTTTTGTACCAGCCTTCGCATAAGGGTACAATGATGGTCCCACTACTACGCGTAACCCGCGTTGTCCAACCAAAGTGAGTAGCCAACAGTGTTCAGTACAAACACACTTGAAGTCCTTCAGAATCAGATCGTTTTCTTCCACACGCGCTGCCAGTAGCTCCACTACGGATAATCTTCCCCTCTCTGGCGTCCGGGTCTTGGAGCTTGGTCAATTAGTTGCAGGACCATTCTGTGGACAGCTTCTCGGGTAATAAACGCTGCGACCCAAGTGGCAGGTTTGCTCATCTCTTGTGCTCGACAGTCATTTCGGTGCAGAGGTCATCAAAGTCGAGTCGCCTTCTGGTGGAGACCCTCTGCGAGTATGGAGAGAACTCGACGTCGATGGCGTTAGCCCGTGGTTTCGGAGCTTGGGAAGGAACAAGAAGAGCGTGGCGATCGACTTGAGGCAAGACGAGGGAAAGGCGTACGTGCCCAGGCCTTTGTAGATGACCCGACTGATCACACAAGACTCATACAAGGCTCGTCAAACGGCTCGCTATCAAGAGCGATGTCGTGATCGAAAACTTCAAGCCTGGAAGTGGGCAGAGACGTGTCTGCTATCGTACCGTTTGCTAAAGTATCACTCTAGCTCTGGAAAAGTGGGGCTTGGGCCCCTCGGCGTTGCATCCGCTCAACCCGTCGCTCATATTTACCCGGCTGAGTGGATTTGGACAGACAGGTCCTTGGTCGTCCAGACCCGGATATGCATCTGTTTGTGAGGCAGAGTCTGGCTTTCGTTATATCAATGGACTCGTGGATCCAGAAACGAATTCGTTGTCTGGACCTCCCATCAGGCCAAACATTAGCCTAGGGGACTCCGTTGCTGGATTACATGCAGCTTTTGGTACGGTAAGCGCTTCTCACATTCGCTCATGCGGAGACGCTGGATCGCGTCCAGGTATTGGCTCTTCTCTCGAGACAAAAACAGGTGGCCAAAGGAGAGAAGGGAGGGCAAACCGTTGATGTCAGTATTATGGAAAGGCAAGCTTCCGCCTCATCCTAGTGTCAAGATTGGGCTCAACTATGTGGTAGCATGTTGAATTTGATGGAGGGCATCATCCCAGAGTATGATCGCAAAGGAAAGGTGCGAATCAGTCATATGACTTGCTTGCTTCCACAGAACCCCCTTTTCATGTAGATTCGGGGTCCATCCGGATCTTCGCTAACTGGGATCGTCCCGACGAATGCATACCCTTGTTTACCTCTTCCTGCCACACCGTCTACGCCAACTTATATTATCATTGGGGCGAATGGCGACGCGTTGTATGCGCGCCTGATGCGTGTCATTGGCCGCGAGGACCTCGTTGGTCCCAACTACGCACAAAATCAACATCGGGTTACACGCCAAGACGAAATAGAGGATGCAATTTCTGATTGGACCAGGGTACGATCTGCGCAAGAGGTTTTAGCTGTGTTGAACGAGGCTGGTATTCCGGTCGGTCGTGTCGTAGGTGTCAAGGAGATCGTGGAGAGTGAGCAGGTGAAAGCCCGGGGAGCCGTGGAAGATGTATGGGTGGGTAAGAAGGACAATGGATGGAACGTCAAAATGCCAGGTGTCTTCCCGGTATTGGAAGGGTCCGGAGCGAAGACGAGATGGGCTGGACCCGACCTCGGACAGCACACTGACGAAGTTCTTATGAATGAGCTTGGATTGGATACCAAGGAGCTTGCACAACTCAGGGACAAGGGCATCATTGGATAGGAAGCAATAGTGCGTACCAGCGTTGTAATAGTAGTTCTCCTCTGTGAATCATAACCATAGGAAACTCGTTGCCTTGAGTTTGCATCCGAGAGCATTGTCGAGTTCGACAATTTGCTCAAGTCCTTGGCCCCCTTTTACGCGCTCATATACCTTGATGCCACCGCCTCCCACATCCACCCCTCCACTTCCGAGACCAGCGACTACAAGCCACTTGTCATCCTCCCCTCCAAACGCCATTCCACGAACGTGTCTAAGCCCCGTGCGTATTTCATTCACTAATTCTGGCTGTTCCTCGCCCTTCTCCAAGGAGAAAATCGCGATGGTGTCGCCCTCGGGATGTGGGTCATCCCGATTCGAGGCATAGATGTACGCCACCGGAAACGCGCGATTCAGTTTCGGTATCAATATTTCACCGGCCTTCATCTGACCATGTATCGAGGGTTGTTTGAGCATGGATACCGTGCTCAGATGCGCCAAAGGCTGCCGCTCGGCATATTTGTACGCAGCCAGCTCCGAGGTGAGCTCTAGCAGGACGTACAACGTCTTCCCTTGGTGGTGGCCGTCAGGGAAGACTCCGAGGCTTGTCTATGAAGTACGTACCGTGTATCGCAATATGGCGTGGTCCCCGACCGATGTCGGTGTCGATCGATCCGCAAAGGACCCAACCGTCCGAGCCCTTGACGAGTTGCCAGACCTTGTCCGAGCCCAGATCAGGGACGAGGAGCTCTCGCCTGGCCGAGTTGACAGCGCCGAGCACGGTCTGGTGCGGGTGCGACGCTTCTTGTCGCGATAGGTGCCGACCGCGTATCCCAGCCTCGAACGGGAACGCAAACGTGCACAGCTCCGCTGGGCGTGTGTACGGTGGGCGCGTGGATATCGGGATCGTAGCCAAGGTGCCGCTAGAGTACTAACCCACCCGCCCCGCGATGTTCGACAAAAAAGGGATGCGATGAGACCTCTCGGATGCGATGGGACCCAACTTACGTTGCCGACGATCACCTCGTCTTTTGTGACGCACAGTGTGCAGGGGTCAGCTCCACCGCTCGAGCAGGTTGCTTCCTCTACCGTTTGTCCGTGTCCGTCCTTGTCATACTTGACGACGACGATGTGGCCTTCTGGTGACTGTTCCAGGCAGGCAAAGATCAGCGACCTATCGGACGGGTGCGCTTCGATCCACGACGGATTATCGCCAACTTTGACTTGGGAGAGGTATCTCAGCGTGGGCTGGGATAGTGCAGGGTCAAACTCGAGGGTGTAGATCGCGTCTGTGTACGATCCAACCAAGATCTTGTAAGTAGCCATGAAGATGAGTAATAGCGGATAAAGAAGTGGGAACGATATTCCAGGTGCTGCAGTCAAGGTGAGACCGTGAAGAGCCGAGTATGCTAGCGTGCCTCTACGATGATCGTAGTATTTCCCAAGTAATTTACAAGTGATCGATATCAGTGACAATGTACGAGTTAGATCTCCTCAACAACTTGATCAAACACAACAGTCGCAGGACCCCTTTGTGGGTGATTGTCAGCGATCGGAATATCCACCGGAGTTCGCAAAGGACCTACCGCATTTCCCTACCGTCCTCCATCCAGCTTATTTGTGCCTGTAGCTCGGTCATCCCAAACATCAACACGATGCTAAACTGCTGCCTATAAAACTGTAGTCCTGCGAAACCGCGACGGGGACTGAGCGTCTTGGATACTTTGGACGTATCCGCATGAATGGTACACAGATTAGAGAACATGCCTTTAGGTTGGTCAGCATCCACGCCGACGTCTTGCGAAAACCAACCATCTCACCTGGTTCCGAATCCATCCAACGAGGGTTGCTCTCGTTTCCGCGGTAACAGACGATCTCAGTCGCAATTGTGTCACAGGAGGCCCTCTCTGCGCATTCTGTGATAAAGTCCTTGCGGAACTCCTTTGTGACAGACACGGCCGTTCCCTGCCATTGCATGTCAGACGTGACTGATTACGACGGCGAGCGAGGTACCTTTTGCAAGATCGCGCTGAACGCGTTCGGGAGGACCATGCGTCCTGATGGACGTGGGATCGCAGATGCAGCTCGACGCTTATGTTGCTCGTCTTGCTTGTTAAACTCAATGGCACACCGAGTACCGTACGTAAACTTGGACACGCGCGCAGAAACCCTGTGATCGAGATAGAACACGACAGCACCATCCGCAACTGCCTTGTTTCTGACCGGACGTAAGAATTAAAGCCAAACCAGTCCCAAAATAATACTTGCGTATGATTGTCTGGGCGACAGAAATTGAGATTTAATGATTTGATATGCTCTTGCAGCCTCGAGAACAACCAATCACTCGCGGCGAAACCACCAACGAGAAAAATAGACTTGATCATCATTAGCCTCCGCGCATCTGAGCCCACCGGTACACGTACTTTAATGGGCTTGGTTGCTTGCCTTCGTTGATCTTCCACTGCTGCGATAACAGCTGCTGCAGAAGGTTCAAAAAGGGTGGCAACATCAGTTCTGTGTTGCAGGCAACGTGAGTAGATGGATGACCGCGAGTTTAGTGTAGCTATCTACCCTGGAAGTTTGAGCTGCCCAGACCTGATATTGAAAGCGGGATCGCGGTCCCTTACGGTTCCAAAGCGGATGTAGGATGGTTCAGTGGCATTACTAAAACGAAGCTTCGTCGTCTGGTCAAACATTTTTGTCATTTCGGCGATGTCCTCTGAGGTTCCAAACTTGGAACCCTGAAGCCTCACTACAAGAACACGATCATGAGGACCATTTCACTATATCACTTTCCCTAACTTGCCTTGGAGGAGTTGCTGAGCGCGCCTCGTAACAAATATTGCACCTTGCAAGCGACCTTCAAACTAGTCAGTCAGTGCGAGTAACCTCATTCCGGTCCTTGCTTACATTCTGCAGGGGCTATCTCTTGGAATGTGGGCGGTGATGTTGTCATGTAGTAGGTGCTGACATCGATTGTCCCACCGCCAGCGTCAATAATCATTATGCCTTGGTCTTCCTGCGAGACTACTTTTAGTTACACGCCAACCGCAGACACACACCCTACCTTGAATGAACCAGCGGTCTTCTCAGTATTCAGGCAATAGTGCAAACTTGCCTCGCCTTCAGTAACAAGCTGAATCCGTGCTTGGCCTTCTGGAGAATCAGGAACTAATCCCGCAAGGACGGCCGCCCGTCGAATCTGTGATTGCTGAGGACCTTCCCATCCGTTTGGATGACTGAGAACAAAGTCGATGTTGTTCTCAAAAGATGCCCACATGTCTTGCCCGCTTGCGTGTGATTCTTGAATGTACGTCTTCGTGCATTGGAAGAGATACTCCATGAAATCGCCCAAGATCTGTATCGCCGTCCTGTGTGGCGGAAGTGGAGGAATGTCTTCATCGCTGACGTGACGGGTGGTCATGTTTCTTGGTCTAAGGTGGAGTTTCCACCTGGTGTTTCGTATTTTACTGGACGGGAAGAGGTTCACAGACGTGATCTCTCACCATTTGACCTCTACCCATCCTTCTTCCTCTGCTTTCTCGACGATGCTCTCTTGGAGGGCTTCGCCACCAAATGCGCGAGGAACACCTTGCTGGTCATAGTACACGATGGACGGTATTTTGGAGTTTCCGCCAACGTGTTCTGTAGCTGGAAAGCTTTCCAGAGGATGAATACAAAGAATGCATTGCAAACAGGGTCCTTGACGCTCACCGTGTAACACCACAGATGATGGGTTGCTCTCCGGGGTCGAGAATGCTATATGAGACCCCGCTGTAGGTCGTGCCTACATCAAAGGCCAAGACCAACTTCCGAGCGGGTCCTTGGTAGGGTTGTCGGTCTGGCATTTGTACCGTTGGCGTTGTCGTGACTCGCTCTGGATGAAACGCTAGAGGATATAAGAAAGGTGTAAATGCCCGCTCCCAGTGCCACTAGTGTGTCTGTTCCCAGCACCTTGCGCTGTGGCAGGACAAGGCGAGGCTGGGAGTTGTACAGCAAGAAACCCGATCAGATCTGCACGCGGTTTCCGTCTGGTTTCGCACCTACACAAGGATCAAAAGGCTAGTACGACTTCAAAAGATACCATTTGACTTGTATTCATTCACCCTCAACCGCTACTTCCAATAACACGCTTTCCCGACCCAGAATATCACTCTGAGACCCATGGAGCCAGCGAACCCTCATTCGCACGCGTGATGTTGGCTTCGACTCATGGTGAATGTAAACAGCGATTACCCTATTCTGATCTTCCTCATGGCCAGCAGGCGACGTCGGTGTGCTGATCTGCGTTTCAAGGGTACGTTCCCTCCAGCCTTCTGAGCCCACTTTCCAAAGAGCCATACCGTTGTGGAAGCAGACCACCGGCGCATTTGAAAAGTAACGAAATCGGATTCAGAATCGCGATATATGTGTAGTTTGACGGTATCCTGATGCTTGCTTTTCTGGTTGGCAGTCACCCTGCCAGTGATCTCTAGCGTCAACGCCTTACGGTGTGATCACGCAGACGGTGCGTTGTGTTAGACCGATCCACTTGTTACCTCACGAACTTCAAGGTAGTGGCGTAAATGTTACTGGCCGTACATTCCCGCTCTTTGTCCCTCTGGGACCTTACTGTCTTTATTGTGGCGGTTCCCAGTATATTGGTTCGGTGCACAGATTAGCTGGAACGATGGGGTACGTGCCACAGTTGTCCTCGTGGCTTTTATCGTTCACACGATACTTTAGGATGTCGAGAAGATGTACCGTCGAAAAAGTGGAGTTCAATAGACTGGACAAGTTCGGTTTGCGCCAACTACAGTATACGCATATCTGGAGCTAGCAACTGATAGTCACAACGTTGATATCGAGAGCGAATTAGAATGCGATGACTGTCGTACTTTGGTGCACGTAGAAAACATGTACAGGATATAAAAGTACAAATGGCACGAATCATACAGCAATTCCGTAGCGGAATGTGAACGCAAGGACCACAATCACGACCGTCACTAGTCGTCGTACACGATAGAGGCAGGGCTCCTGTTGGTCTCTGATTAGTAGAACGCATCATGAAACACCACGTCCTGGGACACACCTCTTTTCCGTGCCCTGGGCCATCGTGTAAGTGACACAGTAGATGAAAGACCAAACGTGGACAAGACGTACCCTGTCGTTCCAACTAATCAGCGCTTTCAGCTCCGTCAAGCCAAAGAGCAAAATGACGTCAAAATCTAGACGGTAATATTCACTTCCTCCGGAACCCTGCAAAGAGGGCAAAGAACGCGCAATCGCAGACGTGTCGGCTTTTACACTGCACATCGAGGTAAAGCATGCTGTGACGTGAAATGATTGTCAATGGCATGTAAGTGAAACTTGGTGACTAGACTTTACCAGATTCCTCGTCCATCCAAATGGGATCAAGAACTTCACCTCTATAAGCAAGGATGGAATGCTCCATTTCAGTCAGTTCGGCACGTGAATGCTGCATCATGGTGAACGACTGTTTGAACTCTTGCTGCTCTGAGACTTGAACTCCCTACTGCGGGTAAGAATCCTGGTCATGAACAGGCTGACACTCCGAACCTTTGTCAGTATCGATTGGAAAGCGTTGGGTATCCCGACAATGCCCGATGCATCGGTGAATCGTGTCCTTTCTCTCTCCTGGTGATCGGCAAGAGAAGGATTATACGGTACATAACACTTTATACCGTACGTGAACCTTGAACTTCGCCAGGTGACGAGTGGGTCTATGTAGGACAACACGGCACCATCCGCGACGGCCTTGTTCCTAAAGGGGTGGTGAACACGACCCGATCACAGTAACACGAAACGTACGCATGACTAGAGGGTCGGCATAGATGTACATCAGCAAATGTCGGATGCTGTTGGAGGCGGCGATACAAGAAATCACTGGCAGCATAGCCGCCAACCAGGAACGCATGCTACACAACGCCGTCAAGCCGCGCATATATCGCGATTCTGAATCCGATCTCACCTTGACTTGGATTTGCAACCTCGTCGCCGCCTGTCGTTGCTTTTCGAACGCATCAGCAATTACCTCCACGGATGGTTCGAAGAATGTTGCGACATCTGCTCTGTAGAAGTCCTAGGGTCGGCATTTCGCACTCATCTGGAAAGCTACTTACCCAGCCAACTTGAGTTGACCAGACCGAATATCGTATTGAGGATCCTTGTCACGAACGGTACCGAATTTGATGTACTGCGGATCATTAGCGTCCCGGAACCTCAGTTTCGTGGTCTTGTCGAAAATATCCTTCATTTGTTCCACGACATCAGGCGTTCCATATCGCGAATTTGCAAGTTTGGCTGTGGTGGAATGTGACAACCAGTCAATCAGTGAACGAAAGCACTAACCCTTGAGGAATGTATGCGCTCTTTGCGTGACAAAAACAGAGCCTTGAAGTCGACCTGTCGGACAACGTGTCAGAAAGAGTTTACAACCAACCCGGAACACGTTACATTCTGCAGGTGCGATTTCCTTGAATTCCCTTGGAGGGGATAGCTTTACGGAGTAAGCACTCAAGTCAATGGTGCCACCTCCAGCATCGATGATGATGATTCCCTGATGCTCCGAGTCCTCCCCAACCTCGTCTTCAAAGTCGTCGGACTGAATAATAGGAACATTGGAGAGAGTGTCCGAGGCCAGCACGTGGGTGACGCAAAAGTGAAGACTCGCTTCTCCCTCTGTCAGTAGATGAATGCGACTGGCATGCTCGTCGCCACTGGGGATCAACCCCGCCATTTCAGCAGCACGACGAATCTGCTGCTGTTGCAGCCCTTCCCATCCATTCGGATGGGTGAGAATGAACTCCATATTGTTTTCCATAGATCTCCACATAGAAGCGCCACTCGCATGGGATTCGATGATGTAGTTGCGAGCACAGGTGAACAGATAGCGCATGAAATCCGCGAGAACCTGGATAGCACTTTTACCCTGTGGGAGTGGCGGGATGTCATCGTCTTTGATGTGTGATGACGCCAGATGCTTTGCTCGCAAGTGAAGCTTCCACCTAAAAGGACCGCCGTAAGTAAGGAAGGTGAGGTTCTTTCTGAACCTACCATTCGAGCTTGACCCAGCCGCCTTCGTCTGCGGCTTGGTCGATGATATGTTGCTGCAAGGCCTCGGCGCCAACAGCCCTCACGGTACCTTGACGGTCATAGTACAAGATGGACGGTATCTTGTTATCACCTCCGACGTGTTCTTGAGCAGGGTATCTGAACGATCTCCACATCAGTGTCGCCCACTCTCCCATAAAGCTTTGCCTACCTCGACACTCCCAAAACCTTTGGAACCTCTCCAGGATCGAGGATGCAGTACGAGACCCCGCTGAATGTCGTACCGACGTCAAAAGCGAGGACGAGCTTGCGAGAGAGGCCGCGATATGGTTCTTTGGAGGGCATGTTGTGGGCTCAGAGAGTTGCTGTGCGAGCTGACATACCCTTGGGACCCAGGTCAGCACACGGATGTCGGCTGCTGGCCACATGGAGCGGCGAAAAAAGACTAGAATAGGACGATCGAAGATCCTACCGTTTACATTCACCATCGTGTTGGTAGCACTGCCTAGTCGAGCTGTGCAGGTCGAAAGCCAAGCGGGCGTTGTCCACGCACCAACTAGAAGTTTTCCGCTACTACGCATGCAGCTACCAGAGACTGGCGTTCGGGAGCGACTCCTTGACGCCTGCGAGAACTATGTCAACAACAACCTCCCTACCCACCTCATCTGCGTTGCTGACAAGACCTTGGTCACTCGAAATGACTTCTGGGACGCCAATCGAGTCGACATTTGTGCGAGAATCGACTTGCTCGCCAAGGATACGTTGAACATTCCCACCCAGTTCAATGCATGGTGTCAGGTTAAACACGCTACGAGTCCGTTTTGATTCGGAATCTCACTCCTTTCTAGCAACAGGTTCGAGCATTGATCAAGTATGCCATATTTTCACATAGATGGGGCACCGGCGAGCCTCGCTTTCATCAGTTATTGAGCAGAAGGGACGCCAGGAGAGTTGAACCAGAGTCCTATCAGGAGGGATACCAAAAGCTTTTGCAGTTCTGCGAGAAAGCGAGCGAATTTAATTGCGCCTACGCTTGGTCAGATACCTGCTGCATCAACAAGGAAAGCAGCGCCGAGCTCGAAGAGGCGATTAGGTCAATGTACGGATGGTACAGAGATGCTGAAGTATGCATCGTTCACTTGGCGCAGTCTACTTCCTTTGATGACTTCTCGATCGAGCCATGGTTCACAAGGGGGTGGACTCTACAAGAGCTGTTGGCGCCAATAAGGATGAAGTTTTATGGAAAAAACTGGGTGCCGATTCTCTCAGATGCACCGGCTGGTAACGACAAGGAATCCCGCACGCTTCGAGAGCATATTACTCGTGTCACTGGGATACCCGACCGGGACCTCAGCTCCTTCCGTCCTTCCTGTGATAGGATATCTGAGAAGATGTCCTGGATGTCGAAGCGGAGGACAACTAGAAGCGAAGACATTGCGTACGCACTTATTGGGATTTTCAACGTCACTATGTCGATCGCATATGGTGAAGGCGCCTGGGCGTTTCATAGGCTATTGGAGGTGATTTCCCAGAGATGTTGGGACCCTGGATTTTTTGCGTGGACCGGAACTCCTTCTGTACATTCTTCAGTGCTCCCGAGTTCTCCGGGGTGTTATGCTCTCGATGACTTGAGGGCGAATGCCCTCCAACTCTCTGGCTTCCATGCTGCACCACTGCATGCGACTGGTGACCCTTCGTTTGCAGTCATCAAGACAGGACTACATATGCGCGTATTGATCGTGCCTATAATTGGTTCAGTGCCTGTTAGCCCAAGTGATGCCTATGCTCTTGCCCCTGGCAAACGCGCCTTTCCTTGTACACTCTCTTTGGAGCCAATCCCAACGAGTACAAGCATGCGATTTGCTAGGTCAAATAAAATATATGCACTCGGCGTGGTCAATTACCAACCGGACGGACAGCAGCGTGGCAGACTTTGTGCAGGGACGCATTACTTGGCCCTACTAGGAGGCCCTGCTACTTGGCGCAAGGAGGTTACGGACAGTGTTGTCGTGCTAAACTGCAGGGCGATCTCAATGAAGGGTAGGGTGGAGACAGTTGTATTGGCTCATCATAACAATGTTTTGCCTGTTGTACACTCTGCGGCGGTGTAACCATCTATACAGTCTCCTGGAACCTACATATAATACAAGTTGCTCTAACCAGTCGCTTCTCCAAGGTATTAGTTAATCTGCCTGTCAAGGCAGTGGGGTCCTCCTGACTTGTCGCTCGTTGTCCTGACTCTTGACCCATCCACGTGTTCTGTGACTCTAGACTTCGTCATTAGACATTTTCACCTTTCGGGAACGGCGACATCATAGGAAGGTTCCTTCGATATCACGAACGTGGAATACATTGTGCTGCCATCGAATGCCCTCTCCGATCCATTGCACTGTGACGCGTGACGTCGGGCAACTTATCTCATAATTATCGAGTTTTTAAGCTTGAACGTTGACGTTGAACCCACGAATCGAAGCCTCTGACCGATATGTCCCGTATCGTGTCATTTTTATTCCACAAGCCGTTTTTTTGGGCCCATGTAGTTAATACAAAACTCTGAGTGTATCTAAGGCCCTAGGACTATCCGAGTCGTACCAATTTCCCCTTAGCGGGTTTTGCTGGCACGGATGTGGGCGCATCCGTTGTTATTTGTTTACCTTGCACCCCCCACGCCGTTTCAACGTGTGCTACCGTAGGGATAGGCGAGCCTCAGGCCTCACCCACTACAGCGGGGGGTTCGGCTCACAAGGTTCCGAATGATATCGACTCCTTTTACAGTGAACATCCACTTGGGTGAGGCCACTTGCTACATCTGAATCCTGATGAGAGGTCAATGACCGATCACAAACAACATTAATGTGATCTAGGTTGTGGTAACGATATTGGTGAATTTCTTTTCTGAATCCTAAACCGATGCGCGACTGACACGCAGTAGTGCATCGCCCTTTACAATGCTGAAATCACGATGTGACTGGTCTCGAAAACATCTGGCGCATAAAAGTCGCTCATTTCTCCAGTTTACGGATCATTTTATCCCAATATTCTGGTGGCCAGTATGTCCTTGCGATTATTTTACGTTGATGCTCTCATCCGATAATGGTAGGTTGCTCACAAGTTCAATGTTCACAGCACAAAGGTTGTTTTGCGTTTCCTTGGTAACCATCTACTGGCATGCTTACAGCTGTATCAGGATGCGCCCCTCCTTTAATGTCGTCATTTTTGGAGAGTCAGGCGTTGGAAAGAGCTCGGTTATCAACCTGATCGCTCGTGACAAGGTTGCCGAGACATCGCCTGACGGCTGGGGATGTACCTTGGAGTCGGAAAAGTACACATTCCAGGTGGCGGGGAGAACCTTCAACATCTGGGACACTGTCGGGTTGAGCGAGCCCGTGTTTGGTGTTGCCAGTTATCTCAGTGCCATCGAGAAGACATATGCGCTCATCCAACAAATCATGGCCGAAGGCAGACTGGACCTCCTTTTGTTTTGCATACCTGGGGGTTCGCGGATTACCCATACCATGGTCTCCAACTACAGGTTATTCTACGAGGTGCTATGTGAAAAAAAGATTTCGATTGCGCTTACTGTGACACATCTAGAGAATGAAGAAAGAATGGAGAGCTGGTGGGATCGTAATGCGCAATACCTTCACTATTGGGGTCTTGAATTCTGCCGACACGCATGTGTCACCGGACTGCTGGGACATCCAAAGGAAATGGAGTGTCGATCTGCTTTGGAGTGCCTCTTGTTGGACTATGATCACAGGGGACGTTACACTATGCCCCCCACTTCTGTCGGATATCAAGGTTTCTTACGCCTTGCCATTAAGCTTATCCCTCGTTCCAAGAGAGCGAAGGATAGGCGAAGTCAGCTGGAGCGGGCCTTACGGGACCGGTGCATGTTGCACACCGCCACTGCACGGAGACTGGCAGACATCTTAGTGGCCCTGCCTCCGCCGCGCCGTTTAAGATCTTATGTTATACTATAGCATCTTCTAACCTTGTATTGTACTGATTTACAAGTGGACCTTTCCATGGTACTTATGTGTAATAATGTAAATATGTAACTGTCTTTGTTATTCGACTGCACTGTTCAATGCGACCTGTATCGAAGCAATACGTTGATCTTCCTGGTGCGCAAACATCCCGCTGCCTGCAAAACGAACCACGCAAAAATTCGAATGCTTGAACCCAAATGTGCACTGCACCATTATCAACGACAACGATGCCAAGAGCGGGGGCGACGCGACTGCCTCTACATCCGCATCGAAGATGAAGATGAAGAAGCAAGGCTACATGTCTGCATCTACGGCAATGGCGAAGGAACGGCGAGGCGATGGCGGTGCCAGTCCATGGACCTGCCACCACCACCACCTCATCGTGGTTACATCCACCCAATTGACGATGACCGAAATAGGGTCACATGGCGCAGGCTGATCCGGGCAGTGATGGCGATCGGGGCCCTCCACGATGACGATGATGGCGACAGCGAAGCCACTGCTGGCTACCAATAACGACGGTGACACAAAGGCTACAGCGGCGCGCCTGCCACAATGACGAGGGCGACACGAGTACGCACCCTGCAGATGACTCGACGTTGACCCAGCGTGAACACGCTCCACCCTGATCTTGCTGTACAGTACCAGAACACACGAATTTCCACAATGGAATTTCTGCCTGTTCAATACATTCAGAATGCATTTGCGTGATCTAAAGGGAAGTTCCCCCATGTACGGAACTGTGATCCGGATGCTGCGCACTACTGATTGCATTGAAACTCGAGTACTCAACCACGGATACAATTGAACTAGCACTCCCAGACTTAATTGTAGAATCTATCGCGCTTGCAGCTGGGGTACCACTGGCCGAATGCAATTAGCAACAGTGTTGCATTGCCCTGACTCTTATTCGACCTGCATCCATGAATTGACGCACCGTTGCGTTACCGTGTCACCTGGCATGAAAACCCCGTGCCAGGGTCAGTAGTGTGGTGGCTGTAAGCATGTCTGCACAGTGGTCCGTATACAGATCCGCTGGGTCACATGTTAATAATTTACTGGAGAGTCCCTTCGCTTAGGCTGAAGCCCGTCCTGTGTGCTTCTCTGCTTCAAGGTTTGTCGGTGTTATTGGCCCCACAAAGAGCACAGATTTGAGTACTGCGCGCATAATGCGCGCACCATGCATCATGATGCGTGAAGGAGTTGTGTACCAAGAAAATCTAACAAGTAAATAATTTTACATAAGAGTAATTTCCCAGAACCACTCTTAGAGTCATAGTACACTTTGGGCCTTCCAAAGCTCGAGAATCATTTCAGGAGACTACCTTACCAGATCTCTAAGCATTAAGAGTAGACTAGAACTGCTTACGTAACCTTTATTATCATGAACCTACCACTTCGCCGCAACGGTCTTCCACCAGAAACACTGCCTTGTGGCGTCTGGAAGGTTGCAGCAATGCGGAAATCACGACGCATAGTTGCGTAATCAGGCTTTGCCGGTGATGCCAATACCTGGCACATAAAGGTCTCTTGTCTGCATGCGATCTAGGCTCTAACACATTGGTGTTTCATCCCGAGACCCCAACAGATTTTGCAGACAGTACGCCTTCCATGACTTCAATGACTTCCGCATTCCCTGATAAAATATCTCCCATTCCATCCATTATATTCGTCCTCGCAACATCAGCCGAAAGAACTCGCACCCTGAGTAGCGCAAAGGTCACTCTTAGTTCCTTGATGCGCCGTAAGCTACTGATCTTACGGCTACGCTAGGAATCCTTGCATGCGCTCCACTTTCAACGTCGTCCTCTTTGGAGAGGCAGGTACAGGGAAGAGCTCACTCATCAACCTAATGGCAGGGAGATCGATTGCAGAGACGTCTCCCGATGCCTGGGGATGTACCTTGGAATCAAAAAAGTACACGTTCCAAGTAGCCCGGAGATCTTTCAATGTCTGGGATACGGTCGGCTTGGGAGAACCTATGTTTGGCGTTTCAACATATCTCAATACCATTGAGAGGGCGTACGCCCTCATCAAACAAATCACGGACCGAAGCAAACTTGACCTTCTGCTATTTTGCATACACGGTTCACGGATTACCCCAACTATATTGTGGAACTACCGGTTATTCTTTGAGGTTCTTTGCGAAAAAAGATGTCCTATTGCCCTTGTCGTGACGCACCTGGAACACGAAACAAGAATGGAGGACTGGTGGGATCGGAATATGCGCAGTATCACCCAAGACTATAAACTCAGATTCACCGGACATGCATGCACAACTGGACTGCCGGGGGATCCAAAGGCAGCGGAGGGTCGAGCTGCTTTGGAGCGTCTCTTCCTGAGTTATGACCACAAAGGGCGGTATACCATGCCACCCGCCTCCAATTGGTATCTTGATTTCTTGAAGCGGCTCACTGGCAATAGCATTCTCTCTCGCCCTAGAGGATGGAATAACAAGCGAGAGTGCCTAAAGCGGATGCTACATAATCGCTGTGGGCTGGACACTGCTATCGCACGGCGACTAGCAGAAAATCTCACAGACGACTTATAGCAAGCCCAAGATATGGGTCACGAATCTCATTGCATACGCCACTCCTTTCCACATAACCATAGCTACTTCTCATTCCATTTTTTCTTCGTTCAGTCCAAGTACTTATCTACTATCTGATTCAAATTGTTTTCATTGTTGTACATACTTGCACTTTACACATACGAGCGATTTACCTGTGACCGAAGTTGAGGACATGCA
>JBBPTN010000490.1:0-15661 GCA_038094075.1 Xerocomus spinulosus
GGTACCCTCCAAAGTTACAAAATGTGCTCCTGTACTCATGGCAAACAAAGAATCAAAGGCTCTTTCTATCCCTATTCACCTTATTGCCTCGAACAGCACATTAAAAGCTGTTGAAACCTCTGCCCTTATTGACTCTGGGGCGGACATCTCATGTATTGACTGGGACTTTGTGAAACGTAACAAACTCCCCATGACCCAACTCAAAACACCCCTTACAGTACGAAACGCAGACCACACCATCAACAAGAAGGGGTCCATCAAGTTCACCACCACCCTTTATGTCGAAATTGCATCAGTCACCCAGAAACTCACTTTTCATGTAATGCAATGTGGACAAGACAACATTATACTGGGACTCCCATGGTTCAAGAAGACGAATCCCCAAATTGACTGGAGGAAATGAACTATCTCTATCGATGACTCTCTTGACGAATCCACCTACATGTACTTTGACCACACCGCAGCCAAAGGGGTTCATTCCTCAAAGGTTGCATCTTCTACTCCTCAACTCCCCAATCACAAAAATCTGGAACCAAATGAGCGAGACCACCTTCTTCACTTCCTCGAATACGAAGAGCTGGACGCCTTCGTTAAACGTGCCCATTACCATTACTCCCTCAACCACATTCAGAAGTCCGCATCTCGATTCTTTCCCAATGCCTCTGTCACCAAACAATTGGAATGAATAGTGAGGAAGACTACCACATCCACCCAGTTGGCCATGGAGGCCAAGAAAGAGAAAGTCACCCTTCCCCTTGAATATGAGGAATTCACATCAGTGTTTCAAAAGGAGTCCACTGACCACATTCCCCCCTCTCAACCATATAATCATGCCATCAATCTGAAAGAGTCCTTCACGCCAAAGGTCTTCAAGATCTATCCTTTATCCCCTGATGAAAAGAAAGCGGCTGAGGACTTTATTGAAGAAAATCTCAAATCTGGAAAGATACGTCCCTCGAACTCCCTACAAGTGTCTTCGTTTTTCTTTGTTAAAAAGAAAGACGGAGGTCTCCGTCCATGCCAAGACTACAACTACCTGAATGAACATACCATCCAGGATGCTTATTCTCTTCCCCTTATCTCTGACCTTGTCGATAAACTCAAGGACGCCAAGGTTCGATGTATGCTGGGGCTATAACAAGGTCAGAATCAAAGATGGAGACCAATGGAAAGCCATCTTTATCACTCACAAATGACTTTTTGAACTGACCATCATGTTCTTCAGCATAACAAACTCCCCCCCTACCTTCCAACAATTTATGAATGACTCCTTCTGAGATTTCATCGCCAAAGGATGGTTGGTCATTTATATGGATGATCTTCTCATTATCTCTCCTGACCAAGAAACTCATGACGAACGTACGAAGAAGGTATTACAGCACATGAAAGACCTAGACTTGTACCTTAAGCTGGAAAAGTGCAAGTTCAATGTCCAAGAAGTCGAATACCTTGGCATGATCATTAAACCTGGGAACGTCACTATGGACCCAGTAAAACTCCAAGGAATCACTGAGTGGCCTACCCCCCAGAAAGTACGAGACGTCCGCTTATTTCTTGGTTTAGTCATTTTCTGTCGCCATTTTGTCCCCCATTATTCCAATATTGCACGACCTCTCCTCAATCTAACAAAGAAGAATATGGCCTGGAACTGGACTGAAAGATGCGAGGAAGCTTTCCAAGAGTTGAAGAAGATTTTTCTTTCACAGCCCATTTTCCGCATGCCTGACATTGTGAAACCCTTCGCCATCACTTCTGACACCTCCAAACATGCATCTGGGGGTATGCTTCTACAACAGAACTCGAATGGTGAATGGCACCCTTGTGGATATATATCCCAAACCTTCTCCGCCACGGAACGCAACTACACCATCTACGATTGAGAACTTCTAGCAGTCATCCACGCCCTGAAGACATGGAGACACTATCTTCAGGGATCCCCATTCCCTGTCCTTGTCTGGACAGACCACAAGAATCTCACCTATTTCCATCAACCTCAGAAACTAAACAGACAACAGGCTCAATGGCTTCTTGATCTAGCAGACTTTGATCTGAAAATTGACCATGTCCCTGGTCACCTCCTGTCCACACCTGATGCTCTATCCTGCTGGCCTGATTATATCCCTGAGAATGATGACGACAACGATAACACCACTCTCCTCCCCAAGGACATCTTTGTAAACCTTATTGATAGTACACTCCATGACAAGATCTCCTCCTTCTCTCCCTCCGACCCACTTATTGCAGACTCCCTTCACGCTATGGAGGGACTACCATCCCATTTCCAATCCTGACTCTCAGATTGGTCTTATGATGGGCAGGTCCTTAACTACAAGGGATGGATCTATGTACCTGATGACCAAGATCTCCGATGATCAGTAGTACAACGCCACCATGACCATCACAGTGCTGGCCACCCAGGAAACTTGAAAATGCGACAACTGGTTGCAGCGGAATTCTGGTGGCCAGGACTCTCTACTTTTGTCCAGAAGTATGTTGAAGGCTGCGTTATTTGCCAACAGAACAAAGCCAACACTCACCCATCGCACCCTCCCCTCACTCCCATCCCATCATCCACATCACGACCATTCCAGCAGATTTCCTGCGATCTCATCACCCATTGCACCCTCCCCTCACTCCCATCCCATCATCCGCATCACGACCATTCCAGCAGATTTCCTGCGATCTCATCACTGATCTTCCCTCATCCGCTGATGGCTTTGATACCCTTTTGGTCATGGTAGACCACAAGCTTATGAAGGGGGTAATTCCTTGCCCCACAAAGAAAACCATCACTGCAGAAGGAGTAGCAGCCCTCTTTTATCACAAGGTCTTCCGATGGTTTGGACTTTATGACAAGTTTATATCTGATCGAGGCCCCCAATTTGCATTCTCCATCACCAAAGAGCTCAGAAAGCTCTTAAACTACAACCTCTCCCTTTCCACAGTGTACCATCCCCAAACTGACGGTAAAATGGAACGCGTCAACCAAGAAATTGAAACATACCTATGGATCTATTGTGGAAACAACCCTGAAACATGGGCAGATCACATCACAATGGCTGAGTTTACAATAATCACCGCCCACACTCCATAACTAACCAATCTCCGTTTTACCTCATGATGGGTTATGAACCCCATGCCTTTCCCACCATTGTCAAAGAGATGAACATCCCTGCAGCCAAAGAACGGATCAAGAAGATTGAAGAAGCGAGGAAAGAGGCCCTGGCTGCCTATGAGCTGGCCAGGCAGATAATGAAAGCACGAACTTCACACTCGTTTACCCCATTCAAGAAGGGAGATAAAGTATGGCTAGAAGCTAGGAATCTCCACTGCTCTATCGAAAACCCAAAGTTTGCGCCCAAATAGGAGGGACCCTTTCCCATCACTGACGTCCTATCCCCCATCACATACAAACTCTGACTTCCAAAAACCTGGCATATCCACAACACATTCCATGCCTCCCTTCTATCCCCGTACAAAGAAAATGATATTCACGGCCAAAACTTCCCAAAACCACCACCTAATCTAATTCAAGGCAAGGAACAGTTTGAAGTGGAAGCCATCTTATGACATCAAGGCACACCTAGACAAAGACAGTTCCTAATTAAGTGGAAAGGCTATCCCACGTCTGACAACTCCTGGGAACCCAAACGGAACCTAGGAAATGCCAAGGAACTCCTCCTAGCATATAAGGCTGCACGTCCCAAAACCTTTCCCCTCAAACACCAAGTCTCCACTTGCTTCACTAATGCCATCACTAAACTCTATACTCACACCTCGCCCAATCCTCCCCCTTACTGCCCACCACGATGGAACAGAAGTAAACCCTGAGGATCTTATTCCTCTCATCACATTCCTTGATGACAAACCCTCAATGACCCATCTGAACTTCCACATGGATGCCAGATCCTCCATGGATTGCTTAGTTTGTGCTCATCACCTTTGCACTTCTCTCCAAACAAACTTTAATACTGTTGACTGAATTGCTTTCGATTTTTTCTCTTATGCTACTCTTCCCCTTTGTGTCTGCCTTAACTGTGAAAAACAGAAATTCACCATTCTTACCACTCTTAATCAACTTCATTTTCACGATATGATAAATTATGTTAAACTTTTGCTTGCGTTACACCCCCCTTCTCCATCCCAGTCTCCCCCTCCTGACTTGACACCGCTGGTCAAAACCCAACCATCATTCCCTGTCGCATCCACTTCCCCCCTTACAGCCACCAAAGAATATGTCTTGGAACAAGAGGAACTCTACTGGACCACCATGAACAACCCCCTTCCGAGCTATCACTCCCGCTACAATGAAACCTGTTACTCCTGCTGCCATCTGGGACATTACCAGAAGGATTGTTGGTGATATCGTTGCCCCCTCTGTGATCATACGAAGCCAGGACACACCAAAAGGCATTGTCCTGGTCAACCTGTCCATACCAACTGGAAAGGTCTTCCTGTCACACCCCGCCTCCCTGACCCTCCAGCCTGATGTGGGGAATCCTCTAGTATCCCTCTCTCTGTCCCACCTCCTCAATGTCTTACTCTACCTTTTGCCACTTCTCTCCCAGCCCCAACTCCCTCACGATTGTCCCTTCCTCCCTATATCCCGGAGGACGATGAAGACGATGAACTTGAGGAAGAAGACATCACAGAAGTAAAGCAACTTGACATAGAGGACGACGACTACCAGCAGCTTGCTGATCTAATCACCCAATGAACTTCATCCAGTTCCCCATCCTCTATTCTGGCCAACGCTGGATGGGAACATGATTCCCCATCCCCTCCTCCGAATCTTCGAGATGCTGAGCTTGCTGATGTGCCATGGGGGTCTATGTCTCACACCAACCCAGTCATCCGCACCCCCCTTTGGGACTGACTTTGTGTCTTTAATGGAAGGTCAGGTAACTTCCACCATACAAAGGGGGTAATGTTACGATTTCTTGCTTGCTTCGTTACCACTTTATTCTTTTGCCTTTACTGGACATATCCACCGTCCTGATGTTGATAATCCCACTTATGTTTCAATCCGTTCCAATATGGATTCTTACTTCTTCTTTCTTAGTCAACATCCCTTCTAACATGGACTCTTTCTTCTATCATGTTCTTCCATTTTCTATCAGATGAGCTATCATCCAATCATATTATTTCTTCATATCATACGATAGTTTCACTTCCCTTCATGGTCTATTTTCCCATACCTCGATAATTTGTATAAGTAGTGCAGTACAATACAGAAGGGTTTCCAAGCTTGATCTGCTTGGACTTCCGCCTTGTCTTACAATAGTGTGAATCCATCCTCTGTGAACCTTCGCGTTTGTTGCCTGGTTCTCATTCTAGCTTCACTCAAACCCAGGCCCTCCTAGTCATGTCGACTTGGAGTATTCTCTTGAACCATCAGACTCGTCAGCTCTTTGCTGTTGTTATAGGCTCATCATTCTTAACAACATTCAAGACTAAAACCTCAGAACTCTCTACACTTCGTTCTTCCAAGCTCTATGATAGTCCCTATCCAGGCCTAGCGTAACAATACCTTGGAGTTGTGTTACAATTTCTTGCTTCTTTCTTCACCGCGTTATTCTTTTTCCTTTATTGGACATACCCGCTGCCCTGATACTGACAATTTCACTTATGCTTCAATCCGTCCCAACACGGATGCTTACATCTTCCGTCTTACTCAAAGTCTGTTTCAACACGGACTCTTATTTCCATGACATTCTTCCACTTTCCATCGGGTAAGCCAATGCCCAATCACATTATTCCTTCATATCGTACGATAGTTTCATTTCCCTTTATGTTCTATTTTCCCATACCTCAATAATTCGTATAAGTAGCACAGTATGATACGGAAGGGGTCCCAAGCTTGATCTGCTTGGACTTCCGCTTTGTCACTACGATAGCGTGAATCCATCTCCTGTAAACCTTCGCGTTTGTCGCCTGGTTCTCATTCTAGCTTCACTTGAACTCAGGCCCTCCTCGTCTTCTCGACTTGGAGTATTCTCTTGAACTCTTGGACTCGTCAGCTCATCGCTGCCATTATAGGCTCGTCGTCCCTAGCGACGTTCAAGACTTAGAACTTCAAGAACTCTTTATGCTTTGTTCTTTCCAAGCTCTACGTTAGTCCCTACCCAGGCCTAGCATAACAAGTTGTATATATTTGTCCTAAGTGTGTAGCCTTCAACACGCTTAGCTCATGGTCATTAAATGATTCTAGAATTACTTTGGCAAAATTCACTGCCAAGTTGCTGATTCATAAGAGGGGTCCAAATTTTTATTCTATGACCAAGATTTCTTCACTTGATCCTAGCACCTTGTATATCCCACAGCAGTCAACCAATATGACATTTGACTATTTTTCCTTAGAACATCATTCCAAAAAGAATGCCACTTTGTGAAATTTTTAGTTGATGATTGCAGGCATCCACAATGGAAAAGCATCTGGGCTGTGAATTGTTGGGTAACTATAATAGAATATAAAATCTATCTACAAGAATGTTGCCATAAATTTTGTACTTGTTATAGCTGCTATACCTCCCCCATTCATTCAACTCTCTAGGGTTGCAGCACACAAAGTATGCTGGTCTCTTAGTGAGGATGTGGAAAAACAATTTGGCAAATGTTGCATTAACACACAGTTCATTGAACTTTCTTTTATATCCTGATTTCTTGAACAATGGTCACATGCACTGGCATCAAGTGGAAACAGTACTGGAAATAGATGTCATTTTGTCTCAGAAGAGATATCCCTATCTTACCCACTATATCTGGTTCATAAACATTCAGTGGGCTAGTCACCAGACTAGCACAATTGGTAGATATGTATAAGGTGCAAAGTGATATTAGAGCTATCCAATTTCAGTTCAGTTCAGTCCAGACCTACTTTTGGCTAAACCAAAACCTACATTAATTAGACTAAAACTGAACTTGATGAACCAGTTCATGTAAGTCCAGTTTAGGTTTAGAACTGGTTTAAACCTGAACTTTTTATACAAACTTAGAACATGTTTTAATAATACTTTCAAGTCATTTTACACATGTTACTCAATCTCTGTAGCTTAGGGCTTCTTCTCCTACTACAATGCTTTCACTTCAGCTATCAAGTCTCCACTAGTATAGCTGCTTTTCAAGATTTACAAAGCCTCCACTACATAAGAGTGGATACTATTGCATAACAAAGTCACTATTAGTTCATCTTGAGAGAAAGCACACATAAAGATAGTATAAGGTCTATTTGCATCATCAAATGGTCTGCATTGCCATCCTGCACATAATAGTGGGAATAATAATGCCAATAGTGCACATCACCATTGTGTGCACAGTGGTAGAGGTGATAACCACCATGTCATTATTACATTTGTGAAAAACATTGAATATAAAAGAAAACAAGATATTGTATAATTTGAAGGTATAAAATGATTGAATGATGGTCTATCTGGTAGAATATCAAAGAAGAGGTTTGTGATGGAAAAGACTCTGACTAAATAGTATGGCATAATTGTTCATCTAAAACATACAATAAGCAGAAACCATTATTGGGAAGACAGTAAATACAGTATGTCTAATAAATATAGAAGAAAAAGGTGGTAATGAAAACAGAGATGAATTAGAAGACTTGTGTGAGTCCATCATGGGGGCACAACTGAAAGAAAAATATGTATTCGTCCTCTTTCTCAATGTTAAAGAAGCATTCCCCAGCATAGTTATGCCCTGACTACTGCACAACATGCACCTCAAAGGCATACCAGAGGAATACATAACTTGGTACCAAAGAAGACTAGAAGGACACTACACCGTCCTCAGCTTCAACAACCACACCATACAACTACACGACATCCTCAATGGCCTGGACCAAGGATGCACAACGTCCCCCATTGCTTACCTTTTCTACAATGCTAACCTGATAGGACTCACCCAAGGCAAACAAGATCAACTCAGGCTAGGCTTCATCAATGACACTGCCTTCACAGCATGAGGGACAAGCTTTGAAGCAGCTGATGAGAAATTGAACAACATTATGGAAGGTCCAAATGGTGCACTCAAATGGGCCAAAACTCATGTGGCTGAGTTCAAGCTCAACAAAACAGCCCTCTTGTGCACTACAAGGATACAGGACTCAAACCCCACTGGGAAATCCAAGACAAGCCCAAAGCAGAAACCACCAGTGCTAATCTGTGAACACACAATACAACCTACTAAATGTTACAAATTTCTAGGCATCCTAATTGACAACAAACTCCAGTTCAAACAACAGAAAGCCTACGCCATCACCAAAGGGACCAAATATGTTCTTGCCAGCAGCCATATAACTAGAGTCATGAAAGGAGTGGCAGGGCGATGCAAGGTAGTAGCCATCCCAAAAATGCTGTACACAATAGATGTCTAGGGCACAGAAATTGTGAACAAAGGGAGGAGCAAGCAGCAAAAAGGTTAGAGACCATGAGGATTTGCCACCCAACTAGACAAAACTCAATGCACTGCAGCTCTCCTCATTATAGGGGGAATGCAAACAACAGCCACAGACACCCTACTAGCACATGCTGACTGCCTACCAGGCATGCTCCTCATCTGCAAACACTGCCACTGTGCACTTCTATGCCTCTCCACACTCTCTTCACAACACCCACTCCATGATCACATAAGAACGGCAGTCAAAGGGAGAAAGAAACACATGTTGCCACTCCACCACCTCTTCCACACCCTCAACATCCAACCCAAACTCATGGAAACAATCCACCCAGTCCAACACCCTCCAAACTAGACCCCCCACACTGACATCAACATTGCCAACAACTCAACCACAGCAGCATGCAAGGACCACAAAGTGACACTAGAAGATGATATCTGCATATACACTGATAGGTTAGGCTACAAGGGACACATCGGAGCTGCTGCTGTCCTTAAATGCAGAGGTGTCACCAAGAAACACCTCTAATTCTACCTAGGCCCAAACACCCAACACACAGTCTACAAAGGTGAAATGGTAGGACTAATATTGGCAGCACACTTGCTAACAGATGAAATAGATGCCACATGAATCTTAATCACCACCAATAACCAAGCAGCCATAAGAGCAGCCATCACTCATCATTTCAAACCTGGCCACTACCTCACTGACCACTTCCACAGAACCCTGGCCCAAGTGCTCAAAGCCCTTAATGTTGATAAGGTCAAACTTGAATGTGTGGCCAGCCACACTAGGATAAACAGCAATGAAGAGGCCAATAAAGAAGCAAAAAACACAGCACTCAATGACACATCAGACCCCTTGCACCTTCCCCAAGCCCTTCAGTCCAAATGCTAAAGCCAACACCAACACCACCCTAGAAAACACTGCCTCCCCTACAGCAAATCTGCAGTGAAACAGGTCTTTAATGTGAACCTTAAAACCACCAACCACACAATTTTCAGCTTGTCACCCCATGCCCAACTTGCTTGGTGCATAGACCCCACCATGCCATCCCACAAATACATGGAAATGGTAGGCCCACTACCCAACAGACACTCATCCATTATTTTCCAGTTACAAACAGGCTATGCATCCCTCAACAAACACCTACACTGCATCAAAAAGGCAGACAACCCATACTGTCCAAAATGCAATGACAGGCTGGAGACAGTCCTACACTTCATCCTAGAATGCCCACACTACAAGTGCCATTGAGTGGTGCCCTGCCATAAGCTCCAACATAAAGCCCACAACATTACTAACCTGCTCACAGGCCCAGAATGCATACACACCACACTCATGTATGTGCACACCACAGGGTGCTTTGCCTCCACACACAGAAACTGTTACAATCTCTTTTCTTTATCAAGACGTTCTTCTTTTCTTCTTAGAAAGCCCCTGTACTTGAGTATGGGGATACTCTTACTGCTTTCGCCATGTGTTATTATTTCTTGGACCACACTTCGCTATTTACGAAGTACTATAATTCCTTTCTTCTTCAGACAGCTACTCCTCCAGTATCTTCTCTTTATAGATACTTAGTCACATCTTCTTTCATGTTCCATAGTATAAATACCCCACTGCCATGTATAGTATTTTCTCATACTTGATCTGCACAATTACACGCATCTCTTGTGTCTCCTGTGTTCTCCAAGTTCTCTAAATCTTCGCCTTGCCTCTGTCTTTGTCTTCTGAGCTCATCTCAGAATCTGTGTCTCTATCGCTCTATCTTCAACTTGGTCTCCTAGCTCAATGGATTCTGTTGACCTCTTCATGAGAGTCCAACCATTGAGAGGTTGTTGAACAACACAAGTGTGCATTCAGCATAACAGAAACCTGTCCCCACCACCCACCAACTAAAGACACAAAATACCCATGCCAGCTGACCCATCAGCACAGAATCTGCTCACGACCCAACCCCACCTCTCCACTACATAATGTAAAGAGAAGGAGACACAGCCCACATGCCCCACTTGCCTACTCCCCCCCCTCTCTTCCCATTTTCTTTTTTCTTTTATCCTTTTTATATATTTACATTTACATACTTCTAATCTCCCTGCTTTATCACTGCCATAACTGCACACTCACACACAACTGCCTTTCTCAGATGGTACATGTTAATATGGCATCAAGGGACCAGAGCAACCCTCCATCGCTCCAACCCCATGTGAACAGAGCCAATATCATAGAACTCCCCAGACAGTACATAAACACAAGTACAGTATGATAGAGTAGGTACCACCTACCATGAGGTATAATCTCAACAGGCTTAAAACAAGGAATTAAAATAAGAATTAAAAAAAAACTAAATTTAGCATTTTGTATAGCCACAAAGAATCTTTCTCACATGGATCTCAACAACTAGCACTTGAGATGATCTAAAAATTCCCAAGCTTAATACCTCTGGGAAGAACTGGTCTACTTGGAAAATCAAGCTGGAACATGCCTTGGGTGCAAAACAACTAAAAGGATGCCTCTATGGCACAGTTCAGATGCCAACTGACCTGGCCACTTTGCACTTGCCTGCATGGATACCAACCACAGACAAGGAATTGACATCTGTATCTAACTACAAGAAAACACTTGACAACTGGAATGCAAACAATGACCTTTTTATGCATACTATCAGCTCTTCCATTCCTGATTCCCTCTTCATTCACTTTATGACCAAGTCCACTAGCACTGAGTATTTTGTGGCTCTCCAACATCTATTCAAGAACCAGTTAGATGTCATCATTCTACAAAAGTGACAACAACTCAGCAAAATCAAGCTCAAAGACAACAGAGACGTGTGAGCACACATAGACAAAATGGCTGCACTCTGTGAATAAATTGCACACATGGGCAACCCAGTATCTGACCTTGACTTCTACAACATCATCCTTATATCACTCCCACCATCATACAATCCCCTCATTACTACTCTCTCCACGAATACACAAATGCAAGGTCACCATATCACCTCACATAACCTCATCACACAGATCCTTGATAAATATGACTGCCTTGTCATCCAAAAGGGTTCAAGGTTGAAATACAAAGATGACAATGCTGCATTCAATGCGGATGCAAAGAAAGGGCACACGTGAAAGGCCAAGTACACTTGAACATGTGGGAATTGTGGCTAGGACAGCCATGCAATGGAAAATTGCTGGAAAGAAGGAGGCACAAAGCACAGGCAAATTTCAAAGGGATGGAAACTAAAGGCAAGAAATCTAAATCTGAGATAAAGAAGCCTGCACACACCAATATAGCTGCAGCCAGCAACTCATTAGAACCTAATGGTGTTTGGCTTGCTGAAACTGCAACTACAATAGAGCTCATGTCTACCCTTCCATTCACCATGCTGGCTTGCTCATCCATCACTGAGTTGTATGATACCAGTGCTTCACAGCACTTCTCCCCATTTCATGACCAGTTTGTGAAAATCAAGACCATTTTGCCCAAACCTATTACTGCAGTGGACAAACAGACATTCCAAGCAACACAACGTGGTGACCTTTACATTGAGGTACCAATAGTGAAACCACTTTGTGTATACTCCTTAAGGATATTCTATATGCTCTATTTTGTATTAATTAGAGTGTAATGCTCTCTATGCTTATTACACAACTTTTAATGGTCCCACATGATCATAAATCCATTAATATTGAATACATAACTAATCTTGATTATCACAACACACTAGATCTCACATGGGCAAACTTATTCAGATTATAATCCAGTAGATTTATTTTCATCTGTTTCCATCAGTGAAGAAGGCTTGCAAGCTGTCCAAATTCATTATCAATATGATCTACAAGACCATATGGAATAATACTACTAATATAAAGTTATGAAAATGAAGGATCAACCCTATACACTAATAACAACATCACCTTCTTTTCTCTAGGGGGTGGAATACATACAGAACTCATATCCATCCACTAGATAACTGTAATCAAAGTAATTATATATTCATAATACAACATTATAACTCAATCAGATCAAAAACAGCTGTAAAAATAATTACAAAGATATATAATTGCTTAATCTTTAAATCTGTACTATCATAGAATAGGAGTTATTAGTTGCTACTAGCTTGTGCATACAATTCTATCAATTGTTCATGACTGCATATGACTTATGTGATTCATATAACTACATTTAGCACAACATAGATTGCTGTAACTATTCACAAAAGTCAAATAGAATGAAAAATAGAGCAGATGCAAATTGGGATTAGCTTCATCACATAAGATCTAGTATGCTATCATAGTCTAAATGAGTTGTATATTAAATATTAATGGGTTTATGACCATGTGGGACCATTATTAGAACATTAAAAGTTGTGTAATAAGCATAGAGAGCATTACACTCTAATCAATACAAAACAGGTATTAAATAATATTAGAAAGTG
Source organism: Xerocomus spinulosus (assembly GCA_038094075.1). NCBI lineage: Eukaryota > Fungi > Basidiomycota > Agaricomycetes > Boletales > Boletaceae > Xerocomus > Xerocomus spinulosus. The sequence goes on from JBBPTN010000490.1 coordinate 12,843, forward strand.
AGAATAAAGTGACACATATGCTATTACATAATTTTTACACATGTTCCTCAGCAAATGTTGTGAAAATGAGCATATATCACCTTTCTGGATAATGATTTCACTATCTGAACCAAAAGTCCAAAAACTGTTCTATTGCCATCAGTGTTTTAAAACGGCCATATCTTGACTGTGTGTGAACCAAATCACATAATCCAGGGTCCTATTTGTAGCCAAGGGTTTGTATCATGTTTTTCTCAGCCACATCCAAGTGAAATTCCCACAGGACATTGCAGTGTGCTTCACACACTGCATCAAGGTTAGGTATTGGAATAGTTTTTGGAGTCACTGTACAAAGCCTGCCTTATCGCATGTGGATTCACAGAGATATATGGTGTTGACTACTATGTAACTTATGTGCCAGTTGCTCACCTCACATCTCTTTGGCTTATCCTTGCCATTGCAGCATGCCACAACTGGGACATTGGTGTTTTTGACTTTCACAGTGCATTCCTAAACAGAAAATTAGATGCTGACAAAGTTATGCTCATGGAATTGCCACCAGGATTTGACAAGGAAGGGAAGTACATCATAGCTCTACTACAAGTGGCAATCTATGGGTCAAAACAAGGCACACTGAAATGGTACAAGTGCCTATGTGATGAACTTGCCAGCCTTGATTTCCATCAAACTGGGGCAGACTGGGGTGTATTTGTGGCCCAAATAGGTCATGAAATTTTATTATTGGCATTGCACATTAATGATTGCACAGTGACAGATAGTTCAAAATAGCTGGTCTGTGACTTCAAGACCAAGATTGGTAGCCACCTAAAGATCACAGACTTAGGTCCTATTAGCTAGCTGCTCAGAATGAAGATTACTCAGGACCACACACATCACACTTTGTCTATTTCACAGGAGCTGTTCATTAAGGCTATTCTTGCCTGATACAACTTCACTGATGCAAAGCCACTATCTATACCAATGGACCACACATTCAGCTATCAGTCAACCAGTCATCAAGGACAACTGCCAAGATCACCATGATGAAATGAATTCCTTTCCACTCTGCACTTGGCTCCCTTGTGTATTTGGCCATTGGTTCCCAACCCGATATTGCTTTCGCCATCTCTACCCTAGCTCAGTACACAGACAATCCAGGACCCATCCATTAGGAAGCATTAAAGTGAGTCTACCACTAGCTTGTCAGTATGAAAAAATGGTCACTGACCTATGGCATGGAGAAAAAGGGCCTTCTTGGGTATCCCAACACTGATGGGGCCTTGCAAGAGCATAGACATGCAATTTCTGGCTTTGTATTCCTCATTGATGGAGAAGCCATTTCCTGGTCATCACAAAAACAGGAACTCATTATGCTTTCAACCACCAAAGCTGAATATGTCATTGCCACACATGCCATGAAGGACATTATATGGCTGTGTCAACTTATTGGCAAGTTGTTTGGTCCACTCACTACCCCCACCATCCTCTACTCCAATAACCAGTCCACTATTGCTTTGACCAAGGACAGGAATTTTCATGCATGCACAAAACATACAGTATAGACATTCAGTATCATTTCATTTGCTTTACTATTGACAATGGTTCTATACACTTACTTTACTGTCCCACTAAGGACATGATTGCAGACACTTTAACCAAAGCTTTACCTTCTATCAAAGCCAAACATTTTGTATTTATGTATACTCTTTTCTCCTTTTTTTTAATTCCATTTCTGTCCATTGGGGTACACTTCTCCTACTTACTCACCTATACCTGTAATCACATATTCCTATGGGTGAATAGAACATTAGTTAACTGCCATACAGTCCAACTGAGTCATATATTTCTACAGACAATGACAACTGACAAGCATGCAGCAGCATGCTACCACCACCATCACAGCAACAGCAACAACAAGGATGGAAACTTGATAAAGGGATTGCAATTGCACACCACCACAAGGTGATGGTGATGACAAGGGATGGGATATGCGATAGTCTGTAGTACTTACAAAATATAATTGTTTCTACAACTTATGAATGGTAAGTGTGATGGAGGATGTTAAGGGTGGGGACAAGGCCATGAATGATGGATGGGATACATTATACTATTGTATTGTAAATATTTTTACCATACTATAAATTCCTGTCATGAACTTGTTAAACTCAATGTTATACCCATGGGTTCATGAACCCATGATATACCCTCACTGACCCACCATTTTTACCCATACCCACACCATGAGTATGGGTATATCCAAGGTCTGGATGTGGGTATGCCTGCTGATACCCTGGGGTATACCCACACAGATGCCTACACGCTACTGTAGTTCAAACCCAAAGTGAGCTGACTACCTAGTACTATGGTGTGCTATATAATGGGGAGAAGACAATAGGAACTACAAGTACTATATAAACTCCATAGTACAATATACATAGCAATGTAGCAATCTGTAGCAATCTGTAGCAATCTTTTTTTTTTCAGATGTGCTATTGCCAATAGCAAATCATTTTGTCATCTGAGCAGAAAAAGAGGTTGCAGCCATCAAGCAACCACAACACCCTCAACACAGTACTTTGATGGCCAATCAAAGGAAGGATAAGTGCACCATTGTTGATGTCATTAATGAGGATGTCATGGATCCCACAGGTGAGTCTGTCTCCACTGGGTGAGAATGACAAAGACCATATGACATACACTGAGCAACAAAACCGTCTCAATGTTTGTAACATTTGGATTGTTGTATGAATATCTAGTGCACCTTTGATGCTAGACCCATAATTATAGGTATCATTAGAAAGCCCTGATAAAGGGCTTTCCAGGCATATATACATTGCTTA
>JBBPTN010000491.1:0-15621 GCA_038094075.1 Xerocomus spinulosus
ACAAACATGGTCAGGAAGTGTTACAGGCATCTGCCTTCTCACCTACTGGTGGACTTCATTGGTTTCAGTCATCCCAGATTAAACCAACTGAAGGATCAGCCATGTCACTTCAAGAAGTGGATTCATATAGGCTATGGCATTATTGCTTCGGTCATGCTTCACCTAATGTGTTAAGAAATGCTCACAAGACATGCTTGGGTATTTTGCCCCTAGATATCTCAAAGAATAATCCTCCTTGCAGAGGATGCACAATGGGAAAGCACACACAGGGCCCACATCCAGAATCAGATGATAAAATCCGCGAGGTAAGTGTTGATGGCCGCAATGTACCCAGTGACTCAAGGAGCTGCACAGGTGTTGATTAATCAGAAGGATTTCGACCTCACTGACCCAGCTGAACAACTCTGGTTCCTACATGAGATGTACAATTTGGCCACACTAGTCACCGAGCTTTCTCGAGACTTGGAAGAGAGCAAGGAGGCAAGCCTTTCTATCATTAGGACTTGTGTGGAAAAAGTCATTGAACTTGAAACCTAAGACAACGAAGACCAGTGGTTCTAAAATAGCCATCTATCGATGCAGGAGATGGAACGAATCTGGTCACAGGGACGTCAAGGATGCCTTGAACCAGACAGGCCTTGAGACAGGATGTAATACTCGTCTGTGTACAGGATGACCCTGGATAGCATATTTAAACCTTGCAGCAGATGCAGTCCTCATACGAACAATTCATTCGATGAGCACACTCATGATTAAATCAAATCTCTCTTCTCTAATATCTGGATTATCAGGCATATCGTCACACTCAGCACCACAAGGTTCAAACAAAGAGCAGGCCGAGGATGTCTCATCGTCGGAGGACAACACTACCGTCTTTGTAGGCACAGAGGCAGAGATCATGGTGGGTGTCAGACGTCGAGATAGTTAGTGCACACCACACTTGATCACGCGATGGACCTGGTTTACGCACTGAGCGACCATAGAGAAGTTAGGAGAGGTATCAGTTGGGTCGCTGATGGCAGCGTGCAGTCACGTACAGACATAATGTCTACCTGAGTAGGCTCTCCTCGTGGATCTGCTGGTCTGCAATGGGGTATAGAGATCATGTGGATGTGACCATGACCCGCCCATCGACATCACCAGAATAGATGCACTCATTGTCGGATGAGAGAAACTTGAGACGAGACTGGATGTTGGTGGCAGAGTGTGTAGTGGTGGTAGTTGTTGCCATATTACACTACCACTGGGGATCACTGAGACCATCTGACAAGGAATCCCTGGATGAACTTGTGGTTGCAATGAACATCGCTGTGAAGACACATACATATTGTTCGTTTGTTTAAAATGGAAAATGGGTTGGACGTGTACTTGAACACGACTCACCACCGGTGAGTGTTTGTAGGTCCACCATACTAAACCTAGATTGGTCCTCCACAACATCTGACAAGGATAAAGGGCGAGTGAGTGGCTGCATGGCCGGATAACATTCTGCACTTTCTACAAAACACGTCACACGACAGCATGTCAGGTGAGCAGTATCAAATCTGTCTTCACTGTCGCACTACACTGTTCTTGTATATCATACATATCAATGGTTCAAGCAGAAGTGAATTAAGCGGCCCACAAGCAGTGTCCAGCGATAGTTTTGACTTGTATTACTAGTTGTATGATCAAGTTTGTTGTGGGATAAAAGACAAGTGAGTGGTTGCATGGCCAGACTCTGACATTCCCCACTTACTACAAAGACACATCGTACACTGCAATGTCAGGTGAGTAGTATTCTCCATCTTCATTCCACAATGTTTCATGAATGATCATCCATTTGTAGAGGAAGTCAAATGCGCCATCCTTCTCAATTGTCAAATAATTCGTGTTCTAGCAAATCCCAATGATACAGTTTCCAAACTCTTCGCTACTCTTCATACAAATCCTCAGGCAGCTCCATTCTTGCCTACTACGCTTGGGACTACAGAATGTGATTTCTACTGTTTAAAAAACCCAGTGCTGGCTATACAGGAAGACAATGGAGATGATAAAGATGTTGACATCAAATTCGCGTGCCACATGAAGGAGGCTTGCCTACTGGAGGACAACCAGAAGCATCTCAAGGAACCTGCAACTCACAGGGTTCATACATAGGGAATAACATGGGTACAGTAAACCCATATGGGTCATGGGTATGGGTACCAGTGGGTATGGGTATGGGTATGGCCATGGGTCAATGTACACTGCCACATTATGTCATTATATAATCCCACAATCTCTAACTTAAATCTTCTAAACCCAATCTTCAACTCTATCAATATGAAGTGCCCACATTGTCTATCTAAAAAGGCTCAAGCCACACTAGAAGAAAAAAAGCAAGACACTTTAAAGAAGCACAAGCAAGATGAGCCTATGTCTGAATGGGCAAATTAAAAAAAATGCACACTCAAAGGTAGAGATGCAATGCACCTTCACTTTGTAGTTTGACATCAATACCATCAGATACAGCATCTAGTGATAAGCAAGTAACTGTGCTTTCAAGTGATACCAAGACTAGTACCAATTAAAGTGTGGTTGAGGGGGATGTGAAAGTGTGCTTGGGGTCAGAACACCTTAATGAAACTGTGGAAGAAGAGTTAGGTAAGTTCAAAAGATGCATAACGTGTGGTAGCACTGACATCACCAAAGAGCATATGAGGAAGAACTGGACCTCCCCTATATACACTTTTTTTGAGGCAATCTCCATGATTGATGAGATTGGTGGCCACCACTCCCATGTCTTCAAATGTGCAGCCCAAGGATGCAAGAAGACTGTGCGGTGATTCCTAGATAAAAAGGATGCTAGTTCAATGGGCAACATGTGCAAGCACACACGAAAATGCTGGGGTGAAGAGGCTGTCAGTTTAGCTGGTCAAAATGTGGGAAACATACGCACTAATGGGATTGTCTGATCAGGTTCAATATTAACCTTCTTGGAACATGCAGTGAAGATGAAGCCTACATACTTGCATCACCCCCATACTAAGGCTGAGATATGGTACAACAATTTGCAGTTGTACTAATGTCCACTAATATGCCCTGTAGCACAGAATTTGTCCATTGGGTCTGTGAGAACACTCGTCCATTTAGCATTGTCAAGGACCATGGATTCCTAGCGTTGAGAAGTGGCAAAAAGGACCCTCAACCGCTACTATTCCATGATGGATGCATTGCATGTCTACTGCATTTCAATGGGTATGTTACTTGATTTTTTCTACCCAGTTTCTAACTAGTACTATAGTATTACATCCATGCCACAAGCTCACCTACTTCAAAAATGCCAAATGGGAAGATGCATGGATTGAAGAGGTCGAATTCATTTTCTGAGATTAATTCAAACATGTTTATGCTGTTGAGGGGGAGTTCAGTGCCATGCAGGTCCTGGATACAGAACAATCTTCACAATCTGATAACTCAGTAAGTATTATCAGACTAAGTAGCCATTTCTGATTCTTGCATAGAACATGTTTGATATGATGGCTGTACTGGCAGCACCAAAGCCATCAGATTTGCAAAATGAACTAGATCACTATCTTTTTGTGGAAGTAGTACACATTCCTGATGCACTCACATGGTGGCATGAATATCATACACTAAAAGGCAGGAAGTCAAATGTATTTAAAGACAACTACATTTATTTAGTTATTAATGTCTGTGATCGTGAGTGCTCTGATCTCTGACATTTTGCTTTCCTCTGAAATATGCTATTTTGAAGTGATATGAGACTCAGAGGTGGCCATCTGCGAGCTGCAAGATAATTATCTCAAAGACCACACCAAAGGTTCAGCTCATCATCTCAAAAGTAATTCCAAAAGTGTTACAGAGTGATTGAAACCAGATGCTCATTCAAGCAATAGCCTATGACGGACAATACTTTTTGAAATCGACCTCCAAAAAGAGGTTTTTTATTGTGGCTATCTATCTCAATGAGGAGATGGTTGTATCATTAGGCAATGACCCAGACAACGAAAACTGCAAGGTAAGTTTTGATGGCTGCAACGTACCCAGTGACTCATGAAGCTGCACAGGTGTTGATTCATCAGAAAGATTTCAACCTTGCTAATCTCTTGTTCCTATGTGAGATAAACAATTTGGCCATGCTGGTCATGGAACTTTCTCGCAACTTGGACAAAACCAAGGAAGCAAGCCTCTCTATCATCAGGACTCACACGAAGAAAGTAATTGGACTTGAAACCTAGGACAACGAAGCCCGCTCGTTTTAAATCGCCTTCATTCGATAGAGGTGAAGGAGCGGGTGGAACACTGAATGAAAGTAATCAAAACGTTCTGGCCACAAGGACGTACAATATTCGACTGCGTACAAGATAGCAATGCTAAATACTTTGCAGCGGCAACCCTCATGCAATTGATGAGCACCTCTATGATTAAATCGAATTTGTTTGCCGATACTGATGTTTGTTAAAAATACTATGTCTTGTGAACACTCAGTAAACTGCCATATGAAGATCCTGTTCAGTTCATAGGTTTAGTCAAAGTTCTTGCAGCAACTGAAATTGCCCCTTTAGAGCAGTAAAGGCATGTTCTACACACATGCAAACCTAGCAAGTTGTAGGAAAATATGCATGGCTAAGACAAGACAACATGGTGCGTACTTTCAATACATAGCAGTTATAAATGTTTTGTCTTTGTGTCAACGCCCCTCCACATGGCTGCTTAAATGGAACAACACACCATTTTTCCAATGGATAGGCCGTATCCACCCAAATCCAATGATGTACAGATATCAAGGTAGGTTCATGTGCAATCCAAGTCCCCTGGAATGCATAAGCATCATGGACACTACCTGGTTGTCCAAGTGTGTAATCTACTATCAGCAAGTTGTGGGGCATTACAACTAACTTTTAGGAAGGTACATCGCATCAGTTAAATTGAAACATGTATAACTAACCACTCACTTGACAGTTGAGTGAAAAATGCTCTTTTCAGTCATAGAGTGTGTCTCTGAATAGGCCTGACTTCATATATAGTTTGATGGCTAATCCATCTGTGACAAATATGCCATTTCTCCAAGCAGGACAAGTCACTCTTTCTGCAAACCTTTGCACTGCCCGCATATTTGCTGATTGAACTTCTGGAATGCAAATAAAGTTGTCGTGTTGGGAGAGAATGGCCGCCATAACATGGTGAGTACATTTCACTACAGAGCCCACCAAAACACCAGCCCACTGAGCAATATTCTCAATAGAACATGCATTCCCATAGTGTCCAATGCGATTGAGAAAGATTGCAAGTTGAATTGCAACCAGTAATTGCTTGTTATTCAAGTTGCTTGAAAAAACCTGATGTGTTCCTGATTGTATCTAGAATCCTATTGAATATGTGTGGATTGACACATAATTTTTTGTGAAAGAGATGTGGCCGGAAGTTGGCAAAATGATTCAGCAGCATTAACTGGGGAGCTTGTATGGGGGGTTCATTTGGTCATTCCAGCACACATGCATGCTCAGCTTCGTCATGTACTGCCTGGATGAGTGCAAGGAGATCATTGTATGGTGTGTTTATTAATTCTGTATCTGATATACTTGCTGAGCTCCCCATTGTAACATCCAAGCCTGAGTGAACAATAGACATGGGTGACAATGGTGTTAGGACAATGGGTGTGAGGAGGGAAGGGCTGGATGAGGACGAGGACAATGAAGTACTTAAGTTCTCCCAAGACATCGCTGAGTCACTCTTGTCCATTTCAATCATCACCTGATTGCACAATTGGATTGCCACAAGTGCAGCTCATTTAAGAGCATTCAAGATTTCTTGACAACTAGAGTGGGTAGGCATGGTTAGAAAGGAGGATGCAGAACCCCCCTGGATTGTTTCATAGAGTACTTCTATCAATAACATATCATCGTATCATACTGTATCATGGACACCATACCACATTCCTTCTCACTAAATATAGCCAGATTTGTGCCAAGTGCTGAAGCAATAAGAGTTTGAATTTGAGTAAAAATCTGGACAAGTAATAGTTAGGGTTTTATAGGGTTTGGTGTGAAATTTTGGTAATTTTTGCCATTGTGAACACCACTAATAATCACACACAACACTATTACAAAAATTGCACAAACATGAGATGTATATATATAGACTTGTCAAACAATATATGTATTATACACACCATCTCACTCATCTAGGAAGACATGACCCATCTATCAAAGTCTCCAGGAACTATCACACCACACAAAGTCTGCCCATATTATCAGAATCACCGAGTGGTTCAAAAATCTTTAATATCATATATTCTGCTCGGACTGCTTCATGCAGAAAGAATACAATATATTATCGTTGCAGGGCTACAACAAATATAAAGCAGTCTTTTTGAATATACGATAGACTAGTGCTGTCTGAGTGCCCATATGCTACACTAGCACTCCACGATGATCAATAAACGATGCTTGAGCAATACAGAGTAATCTTGAGTAGTGCAAAATACAGCAGGCAACTTGTAATGCAGAGGATCTGAGGTGAAAGCAAAGACCAACAGTGGGAAGCGGAAGAGAGAAAACTTGATGGCAGCAGATGAATGAACTTGCATGAATTGATGAGTCAGAGAGGCTGTTGAATTTACTGTATCTATCAATAAGGTTGGCCATGTGGGAAAATCTGAGTCAAAAAACACTTTAACCTTCTCTCTCTCATAGTGCCTCAACAACATACTGGAATTCAACGCTAGTTATACCATTCAACTTGGGAAATACTGTAGATCATATCCCGGGGTGACTGGAAGTTTATAGAACTGTTTTTGAAAACCCGAAACTCGACAGCTGTGGGTCTCTCTGTGCATATCAGTGTCATCTTTTATTCATTGTAGCATGTTTGATTCTCCTTCTAGGCATGCCGCATGGACACCAGGTGTTGCCCGAAATCTAATGGGTGGCAGTTTGTCTTTTAAAATTTCTTGATAATGAGCGAGCAGCTATGGTGCTGGATATCCCCATCTGCTTGGTCAGACACATTGTCTCATACTTCAATGCACATGGCACGATACCAAATCTTGGGGAGAAGACAGATCAAAAGGAATGAAAGGGGAATTGGCACTTACAGGATATTGATGTTGAGGTATGATGATTTATTTTGTGTGTGACACAGGGATCTAATGGGTAACATAGTTTTTATTGGGCACGATAACAACAACACCAGATCTCTACCTAGATGAGCTACAAGAGATGCTTGCTGCATCATGTGGCTGTGTTGTTTCACACACTACAATCTGGCGAACGCTTCATCAGGCTGGCTTTATGATGAAGGAGGTAGGTCTTTTCCTCTGAATATTCTATTTACTGATTTTCTTCAGGTCACACATGTTGCTACAGAGCGATCAGCAGAGAAGCATTTGGAATATCTGTCAAGAATTGGTCAATACAACCCACACCAGCTTGTCTGTGTAGATGAAAGCTCAGTTGATCACCGTATGACATACCAAGGTCATGCCTAGTCTATTTGTGGAACAAAGGCACAGCACAAGGCTTTCTTCATTTGTGGTCAACAGTACGTAGTTTACATTACTTATTTGATACAGTATTAGTGACTTTACTTTCCAGCTTCTCTGTCCTTCCTGTGATCTCTCTTGATGGTGGCATCATCCACTGTAATATCATAGAGGGTTCGTTCTGTACAGAAACATTCTTGCAATTTATCCGTGGACTACTTGAGGAAATGCAACCATACCCTGCACTAAACTCCATTATCATCATGGATAACTGCTGCATTCACAAACATGCCAACATACAGAATATGATTGAATCTAAGTAAGTATTGTCTATTCAATTCATGTATCAATGTCATCTGATCAATCTAAATATCCAGAGGAATGCATTGCAAGTTCTTACTGCCTTACTCTCCAGACTTCAACCTGATTGAACTCACATTTTCAGCAATGAAATACCATCTTCACCATGATGGTGCCTGTGCTCATATGGCGATGATGCATCTCACAGATGATGAAGTGTATGCCACACTTCTTAGGGCATTGTATACAATCACCCCACAAGACACATTTGGGTGGTTTAGGCATTGTGGATATGTGAGTTGCTTTACTTATACTGTTGTCATGTAGTCTGTTGTGCCTCTATAAATTGCATTGCTGTTTCACAATCATACTAAAATTGACATGTGTGATCATGACACACAGTGTGTGTAGCAGAGCCCATGAGGTGGTGACTCTAAATCAAACAACTAACACATTTTTTCCAGCTTGTGTTCATCAACCACCATGGCTGTAGGCTCCAAGAAGTGCAAAAAACCTACTGGAAATGCAGATGCTACAGCTGTCCAAGGTATGTAAGATCAGTACTCATTCCAGGTGTAGAGATTCATGTTTGAAAGTGAAATGACTTGGCACATGCACAAAATGCAAGGTTGCAAAGTCTCGTTGCAAAGCTGATAGCACAGGGGGTGCTTGTGTGAGGTGCATCAAGATAGGAACCCCCAACAAGTGCATTTGTTAAGAAAGTTCAACTAAGACCAACCATGCACCTGCTGTCACCCCTCCTGCCATGTCATCTGCCCCTTGAATGATGCATGCTACTTCAGTTAATCCCACCACACAGAAACCTGTGTCTTGCAAGTGTTTCAGATCTGATGCTGATATTGCTCAGACTACAACTCAGTCAACCCATATCAAACAGCGGCTTCACTCAAAGGAAACCCCACCAGTCAGTCAGACGACAGGCCCACCAGCCCCACTACCTACTATCTCTGAGGCTGATAATGACAACGATAGCAAAATGATTGACATGATGAACTCATTGTTCAACACGTTTTTGTTCACAGACCCACAGAAAGGTGCTAAAGAGTTTCTCACCATGCTGGATGATCCCATCATTCCATCTGATTCTGAAGATGAGAGTGAAGACTTTACACAGGCACTTGAAGATGTTTCCTCAACTTTAGACTCTGGCTCAAGCAAGTCTGACTCAAGTGGAACAGATGACACATTCTTTCAGAGTAGCATGCCACCACCACCGCTGCCATCTCAAGTGATGAAGAAGAAAGAGAAAGCCTCAAGATCAACTACTAGCACAAGCAAGGGAGAGGCTAGTACCCAGGTACATGCCTCACAAAGCACTTACAATTCTCAAACCTGCTGTGAGTTTCATTCCGATTACAATAATATTCCTTTGTTAATGATTACTAGCATTTGTGGTTCAATGCATCATTCGTAAACCAAATGGCACAAACTCTTTGTTTGAGATCCCATCAAACATCACTTACCACACACTTCATATGAGAGTAGCAGAGAAACTCAAGGCCTACTCTGGAACCCTCAAGCTTCAATATTGACTTGATTCAAATAGTGCAAAGCATGCAGCAACATCCATTCAATTGAAACAAGAACTCGTGCTCTTTGTTGCAAGGATGCACTCAATGCTTGTACTGCAGCATCTCTTAAATGGAAAGCCATCAACTTGCACCCTTAAGAATATTCTCATATACTTTGAAAATGGTGGCTCTGATGATGAATCAGTGAATCCGACTGTTAACATCTCAAAGTCTGGCAAGGGATCATGAATGATAATATATTTATTTTGATCGCTAATATATACTGACAATATTTTTAGGCTACAAAACCATCTACTTCAACATCTAAACAGGCATTGTCAGCATTTGGGACTAGTGCCATGGAAAATGGCACAACTGCTCTTCAGGAGCACACCATAGAGCTACAAAAGCACTACACTTGCAAGAAGCACATGAAGACTCCTGAGTCACCCATGTATTGTTATTCGGGCCCAAACAAGACCTGTTTGGTCTTGACTCATAGATATCATTCTGGGCTTGCAAGATTGTAAGTGGCTCATCAGATTCATTATTTCTTTACTAAGTACATATATTTAGATCAACGGTGTTGGTACGGTTGACAACAAGCCGCCAACACTATATCTACATGCCATGACTCCACTGGCTCATAAGGCAGCATGCATGGGCCTCATTGTCAACGCCCACTGGACTAGATTCACAAGTTCATCTAAGCCAATTGAACACCCCAGGCCCATTCCCCTCTGGCAGATATCTCTATCCTCCAGCTTCTTCCCCCATCATCTTTTTACCACCATGGAGGGCTCCATATCAAGATGCAGGATATCCAGCCCAGCCCACTGTGAACACACTTGCTACACATCAAGTAATGGCATTCCCACATGGTGGATTGGACTCCAGCCATTCAACATCACCCACATTCTCAAATGTAACAAGTCACACAGATACAACATCTTTTTTCTCAATTAATCACATACCACTGACAAAGTTTCTGACTATTGCAGCTTGGCTTGAGTCACTCGATAACCATGAAGAGCAGGGTATGGATGGCATTGGCTTTGCCAAATATGCACCAACCCTTGAAGCCAAGGGATTCCTTCACCTCTCTCAATTATCGGGTGACTTTATATCATGCAAGGAACTTCAAGCCTTGCTCAAGATTCACTGTGGAACTGCACTTCTAATTATGCAGTATGCAAAGCAGGATTTGAGGAGGCTTGCTCTGGAAGCACTCAGGGACTCATCTATAGGCAAATAATATTGTTTTCCATTGTTCTCATAGCAATATATGTTCTGTTGAGTGTCGCGCTTGAATTCTCAGAGGCACGAAATATTGGGATTTTGAAATCATAGATATATGCTACCGGACCACACAGAATGTATTCTACTTTACTGTTGGAATCCAATGCATGTCTTCTTTTTGAATTCCATGCAGTGGTTGTTGTGCAATAGTCAAACGAAGTTCACGAGTGTATTTGAGATAAAATTTTCCATGCGGCCAACCTTAGTGATAGATACAGTAATAAGTCAGTAGTGGCTTGGGACGGTGAAATGAATGTACAAATTACTTGCAGCCAGACTTGGCTCTCTTGTTACGGTTGGTGACAGTGACATTCTCCCCATCCTCCTGGGCTGGAGCTGGTCGCTTGCCTCTTGCTTTCACAGACTTTGGTTGCTTCTGCTGGTTTGACAATGGGTGTGAGTCGTGTTGATGGCTCCACATCTGACATTGGACTCAGATTCCCACTGATAGTAGGTCCTGGTGTTGGTCTTGATGGCATAACAGAAGCTGCTTGGATAGTTGAAGAACTAGCAGCGCTAGAATAGCGCACTATGAAGGATCTGGATGTTGATTCTTGAGTGGGTAAGGCTGGCCTGAGGCAAGTGGATGTGGTAGAGTGGGAGATAGAAGGACCCTGTAAAGACGGGCTGGAGATGGCAAGGCACAGGTCTAGCTCAAGAGAAGGCTCAGCAAAATGAGCCTCCATCTCAAGACACCACTTGTCCCTCGTAGACATTCGCAGGATAGGGTTACCATCTTTATTGACGGTTGTCTTCTTCTCAGAGCTTCCCCTACCATTCTCATTCCCAAATATTTCCCTTTAAACATAAGTATGCTTGAATTCCAAGTGGTGTGTGCTCACCTGTTCCATCACCATAGTAAATCTTCCTTCCACTTCATCAAGGAAGGATGCTTGATAAATTCGATGATACTGCAGTACATATTGCAGTAGTTGAGTTCCCCATCAATTTCATTCCATATACTCTTTGATGAGATGCCAAAGCGAGCCTGAGAGTCTAGGAGTGAGTAACATGTGATGAAGAGAAATAGAAATATACCTGAATGCATATATATGTGATGTGTTCAGGCTCAATTGTAGTCATGTCATTCAAAACAGCATTGTAGGAGCAGTTTTTTCTATCGGGCAGTGCTATCACAAATGTGGGGCCAAGAAAGATGTGACGCACGATCTAAGATGATCCAATGACCAGTCAAGTCAAGTCTAAATAGTAAATAACTTACTTGGATTAGAAAATAGCTTTGGAAGAGTCTGTCCTACATCTTTGTTCCTAGGACATTGAACTCCTCCCCTGGCATTGCATGACTCCAAAAGAATGCTGGAAAGTCATTAGAACCCATGGGTATAACCCCTGACACGAGATCCTTTCAGCCTCTGTTACAACATTCAAAGATGTCAAAAACTCAGAGACAGAAATACAAGATACTTGCTGTTCTGGGTCCCTATCAAAGTCCTCAATGTGGTCACCAGGACAAAGCCAACAAGCGAGAACTGGGTGGTTCAATTCCATCTCTGCCCTACCCTTTGCATTCACTATGATGGGGGGGCCGTTCAAGGATGTGGGGTTGGCAACATTTGGCAGGCAATATTAAGGTATGGATGACTTGAGGTGAGTTGCATCATTTGACCTTGTACTCTTAATGTCTGCATTCATCTAGAGAATGAAAATGGTGAGGAATCAATCAGTATATGTGCATATAATCACCTTATTGCAGATCTTGTTGACCTCAACATCTTTCGTTGGGTCCTCAACAAGGTTCTTGAAGCCAGGCGCAATCTGAATGATCTTGTAGTAAGTGCAGGTACCATTTTCTCGAGATTCATGTGAGCTATTAAGGTCATTAGAATTAGAGCGTTTGAATAAATATCACATACACTTTGTTGAGTCTTTCCTCATGAACTTCTCATGCCATTTCACTCTTGTCCAGCTCTCCATGCTTGCTTTTCTCGTCGTCATCCAGCAGGCGAACCATGGTAACTGCCTTGCTTACATCATACCACAGATCCACACAATGGGCTATCGTGCATGCAGCAATAAGATAAATGTCAGAATTACCCTTCTTTTTGGACCTTGTAGATATTCAGTAGAATTAAAGGTGTATGTAAATTGATATCATCACTTACTTGTTACCAGTTTCCCCCTCAGTTTGTGCCCATGGTGCCATGGTGGAGTAGCAGATCAACTAGTGATAATGTCGGAGATTATATTTTGCATAGTGCATATGCTTTCGGAGTCAAGATCAAAGATTCTACCAACACCCCAACGCCCATCAGCATACTCATGTACTGTACCGACACAATAAAATCCCTTTGAACACAACCCACTTGGCCCCATGGATGATACCCATTCATGCTTAGGCTGTCAGAAGTCATTCCCTGCTCAGAAAAGGCTTTGCATTCATGAAGCTCGATGTCCGGAGTATAATCGATGGACAATCCATCTTAGACAGTCACAGTGGATTGATTCATCAGTTCAAGATCATAATCTGGTGTGTAATGTTTCATGCATTTTTATTGTTGCACGTCTAATCCAACTCTTTCATGCTCAAAGGATGAACCTGGGCATTTTGGCAGTCATTACTTGCCTCCTCAGCCTCTAAGTCCAGCCCCCAAGTCACTTCACTCACCAATGCCCCAGACTCTAACTTCAGAACATTTACCAACCCAATCCTGCCATGCCATTCGCCTGCTGACTCAGTATACTGATTACCTACCCACTGGCAGTGGCATTCAACATGTGCCTTCACTGGTTCCACTCTCTCATCAAGCCTCACCAGATCACTCTGTCAATGATCAGCACCTGCCTGTTATTGAGTATAAAACATCCCACGATAACATGGGGATGTTCCATGTTTACCCATCAAGACTGACCTTTCAACCACAGAGTGATGGCAATCTTCATGCCATTGTTGATGCACCTATGTTGGAAGGTTGTACACAATCCCAGGACTTGAATCAAGCCTCAGGGCTTGCTACAGAGCCTCTAGTCATATGGGAAAACCTTTACTCAGCCTTTAGCAGTCTGACCATGGGACTTTTGATGTGCTGGTTTTACTCCAGGACAAATGAGAAATTAGGTGCAGAGCTGGACTGTTTCTGGTCATTTATTACAGATCCACAATTCCAACCTGCCCTAGAATACAGGGCTTTCAATCATGAGTGCGAGAAAAAATGTGTTGACAAGTATCTTCATGAAAATTCCAATCCATGTCATGCCAACCATGACTGGAAGACATCCTCAGTCAACATCTTGCTGCCTTACAAACAAAGATCAGATCTTCATCCTCAATGGCTACCTTTTACTGGAACACCCTTTCAGGGGGAGTATTTCCTTTCTGCCTTATCTTGCTAAAGATCCTGGACTCGATGGAGCTGAACAGGTCTACATGGCACTTTTTCAGCAGATCTACAGGAGCTCTCTATTCCCTCTTTGATTCCTTGCAAGACTCTAATAGGACCTTATATTATTTTTTGTGGTCGCAGTATCCACTCTCACATATGGTCGTCCTCTCTTGTCTTTGCCCTCTGGAACTCACATCATCTTTGCGGTTACAGTACCTACTCCCGCATCTGACTTGTTCCTTTTTGGAATCACTTCCACATCCACACCTTTTGTCCCTAATGTCAGCCTCTTCGAGCTAAACACATTAACTTTGTGATCTATCAGTCTGGAAATGCCCTATTGCCATCGTTCCACTTGTTATTCAGATATATTTGCGCTTAACAGCTGCAGATTACTACCTTCGGATTGGTGTGGCTGCAGTGCACCCCAATCCACCTATGGCACCCTATGTGTTATGACTAGGACACCCTTGGACTTTCATGTCCATAAACTCTCATGCGGTTCACCTGCATAGGTTAACCTGCACATGACTATGGCTCTTTAGCCATGTTCCCTTTGTTCACAGTCTCCCGGGATGTACTACTCACTGTCAAGCTGAGCAACTTTGTTCTCATCTCTACTTGCTCATCTTGATGTGGAAGAACTCTATTGCAGGAATGAATTCACCTTGCAATACTCTACTGACAATGCACTCTTTGTGGATCGACTTAAACTCCTCTAGTAGAACAGAGAAAGACCACACGATGAAGAGATCATATTGTCACACCCCTTGAAAACTTGCAAACCAACAGCGGTAGAGGAATGTTGAACAGGTTGACCAATGCACATCAACCATCAGGATAATTTAACATATAGTCATTGGATGCTGTGGTTTGAGCAACGTGATATACATCCAAGTCCTGTCTCCTCAAGGACAACCTATGCCAAATTAATCAATCATAGCGGACATGCATACACCATGATCTTTGGCATTTCCCCACTCCATCTTTTTTACGACACTCAAAAACAGACATCTGGATGTGGTATTCTGGAAACGAGAGGGATTGAATCCCAACCACATTGGTCTCGCCATCTGCTCCACCTTATATGTCTACCCAATCACATGGAGAACGCTTTGACAACCTTCTCTATCCATAATCCAAGGAATGCACTTAATAGCTACAGTCTAATTCCTCACTGCATGCATGGAACTTCTTTGATTGGATATCGGAGATACTACTCACTTTTTATGTGGATAAACCTTTCCTTGCCAACAGAATTACTATCCTTTCCAAGATGCTTGCTCTTTATGCAGAAGTCCCATTGCTCCTTATGCAGTGATGTCCAATCTACATTGGATGAACTCTTGCCTTAATTGTGCAGATGCTCGTTGATAACGGATGCTTGCTATCTATACACTGAGCAACAAAACCGTCTCAATGTTTGTAACATTTGGATTGTTGTATGAATATCTAGTGCACCTTTGATGCTAGACCCATGATTATAAATATCATTAGAAGGCCCTGATAAAGGGCTTTCCAGACATATATACATTGCTTATGTAATTCCTTTTGCATCGGTCAATATTCACAAATTAATGAAGGGTACTCATTGAGACGGTTTTGTTGCTGACACTAGTCAATATCAAAATGAAACATTATAGCAGGATATTAGATAAGCAATGGGTCATGTGATGTTCAA
>JBBPTN010000492.1:0-15611 GCA_038094075.1 Xerocomus spinulosus
GGTATGTACAGAATATGGAACGCGGTGCGCGGCGTGTGGAGGTACAAACGCGGCCTGCTAGGGTACAAACGCGGCGCGCGGCGCGCGGAACGCGGTCAGGATTAAATGTGCAAATATAACGCCATAGAAATGCGCTATCTCGCCGCCCACCAGGACACAGACTTAGGTTGGATTCTCTGAACAGCGTTGCCTGCTACCTCTCCGCTCGGTATAAGCAGCTTGGCCAGATTGAAGACCTCGATGAGGCTATTGTACTTGGTCAAGAAGCGCTATCGCTTTGCCCACCTGGGGACTCATCTAGGCCGATATACTTGAACAACGTTGCATTTTATCTCTATACTAGGTACGAGCGACTTGGGGAAGTCGATGACCTCAACAAGGCTATTGTACTCGGTAGAGATGCGCTGTTGCTCTGCGAATCACGGCAACGCGCGTTTCGGCCGGCCTCTTTGAATAACTTGGCACTTTATCTCTCCTTCCGGTACTGGCAGTTTGGGAACATTGACGACCTCAACGAGGCTATCGTTCTCGGCAGAGAATCACTCTCGCTTTGCCCACCAGGACACTCACTCCGACCGACATCTCTGAGCAACGTCGCGTTTCATCTCTCCAATCGATTCAACCAACTCGGGGGCTATGATGACCTCGACGAAGCTATCGCTCTTGCCCGAGAAGCACGGTCGCTTGGCACACCAAGACATTCGCTCCGGGCGACGATTCTGGGCGGTGTTTCAAATTACCTCGCCATTCGCTACAATCAGCTCGGGAATATTGTTGACCTCGAGGAGGCCATCGTCCTTGGCCGAGACGCTCTCTCTTTTTGCCCACCAGGGAACCCGCTTCGACCGACATGTTTGGCCAATACTTCTTCTCAACTCTGGCTCCGGTATAGGCGACTCGGGGTGATTGATGACCTTGACGGAGCCATTCTGCTCGCCAGAGAAACACTGTCACTTTGCCCACCGGGACACCTAATTCGACCGACATCCTTGTTCAATGTTGCGCTCTATCTCTCTGCTCGGTACAGACGAGTTGGGGAGATCAATGAACTTGAAGAAGCCATTGTTCTCGGCCGGGAGGCATTTTCACTCTGCCCACCAGGCAACACACAGCGATCAGCGATGTTGGAACAACTTGCGGGTTTCCTTCATATTCGGTTCACACGGCTAGGTCAGGCAAGTGACAAACTAGAGCTGTTCAATCTCTATGCGGAACTGGAACATGTGTCGCATACGGTCACTTCACTCGATTTGTCTGCTGCAAAGGAATGGATTAACTCGGCCGAGGAGTTTCGCCACCCCACCACCATTCTGGCCTACGAAACCACTCTTCGCTTACTTGTTGAACATTTGAATGCTCTGCCATCATTACCCCAGCACCTTACTGTCCTCAAGGCTCTTTCATCATCCATCGCAGCAGACGCATTCTCGGCCTGTCTTCGTAATCAATGCCCTACCAAGGCAGTCGAACTGCTTGAGCAAGGTCGTGGTGTTTTTTGGAGCCAACTCACCCGACTCCGTTCCCCACTCGACGATGTCGTTTCCTCTGGCCCAGCAGGCAAGGAATTGGCAGATGAGTACATGGGGTTAGCCTCACTCATCCGCATGGCTCTCTATTCATCTGGGGCGGATCAGCACGACCGACTCTGTCATCTGAACTTGGAGCTGCAGAAAGTGGTATCCAGAATTCGCGCGTTACCTGGTCTCTCACGATTTCTCCTTCCCTCCCTCTTCTCCAATCTCCGACAAGCTGCAAATGATGGGCCCGTTATCATCGTGAATGCGAGTAAATACGGCTGTGACACGCTCGTCGTGTTTGTTGACAAGGACCCTGTTCATATCCCGCTCTCCATCACAAGACATGGTGTTCGAGAAATGTCTTCAAGGCTCCGTGACTTGACCAAGTTTGCAAAGACAAAAGAGCCAAAGGACGAGGGGGTAGAGAAGAGTTTTATGGCATTTTTGCGGGAACTCTGGGACAGGGTCGTTTCACACATCATGAACGTCCTCCTCACAATGTGTCCTCGCGGATCACGCATCTGGTGGTGTCCTACGGCTGATTTCTCTCTATTGCCATTGCACGCTGCCGCCCCGTATAGGGAGGGCCAAAGGGGCGTTTCAGGTCTCTACATCTCGTCTTACACCACCACGTTGACTGCGCTCATTCGAGCGAGACGGCCCAGCCCACTAAAATCTGGGACTGCAAAGAAACAGTTTGTTGCCATCGGTCAAGCGCACGCCACTGGCGCAAACAAGCTTCCCTCTGTCGGCATTGAGCTGTCGAGCATTGGTCGCCTTGTCGAAGGAGCGGCTCAATTCGCATGCATCGAAGGTGCAGACGCTTGTATATCCAGAGTTTCCGATGAACTCGGTAAACATGAATGGGTGCACCTCGCATGTCATGGGCACCCGAATCAGAAGCAGCCCTTTGAGTCCGCATTTGTGCTCCACGATGGACGGTTCACCATCCAGCGCATCCTCCAATGTGATCTGCAGAACCCTGAATTCGCGTACCTGTCTGCTTGCCACACGACCGTGGGAGACGAAGAGAGCCCAGACGAAGTGATTCACCTCGCGTCTGCGATGCAATTCATCGGGTTTCGATCCGTGATCGGGACCATGTTGGCAGTGGATGATTCGGAAGCGAACAAGGTCACGTCGGCGTTTTACAAGCTGATGGCGCAGGAGACGGACGGCCTTGATCATACCCGTGCAGCTCGAGCGCTGCGGAAGGCGCTCAGAACGGCGGATATACCTATGGATCAGCGTATTCTCTATATACACCTAGGTGCTTGATTCTTATACCCCTACACTCTCCGTATACCCCTTGTGTTTCAAACAGCAACTTTCGCAGATGAGTTATATCCACTCTTCTGCGACTGCCCACGCCCCTTCATTCCCGACCGGAGGTGAGCCAGTCCTTACTGTATCGGTGGCGCAGGTGAGCTATTTTTCGTCAGCACCGAGCTGGACAACAATGGTCGGCTCGTCGACGGTCTTGCCACGTTCAAGCGGGTCGAAGGAGAAAATGCTTGCGTTTCCACGGTTGCCAGCGAGTTGCGCGAGAACGAATAGGTCCACTTTACCCGTCACGGCATCCCGAATCCCGAACAGCCCTTCGAGTCCGCATTCGCTCTACGCGACGGACGATTCACGATCCAACAGATCACTCAGCGCGATCTCCAGAATCCGGAATTCGCGTATCTGTCTGCCTGTCATACGACGGTTGGCGACAAGGACAGTCCAGGCGAGGGAATCCATCTCGCGTCTGCGATGAAATTCGGGTTCCGATCTGTGATCGGGACAATGTGGGCGGTGGATGATTCCGAGACGAACAAGATCGTAACTGCCTTTTACGAACATATGGCGGACGAATCAGGTCGATTGGATTATACCCGAGCGGCGTCTGCGCTGCGGAAGGCGTTGAAATC
Organism: Xerocomus spinulosus; assembly: GCA_038094075.1. Classification (NCBI taxonomy): domain Eukaryota; kingdom Fungi; phylum Basidiomycota; class Agaricomycetes; order Boletales; family Boletaceae; genus Xerocomus; species Xerocomus spinulosus. The sequence continues at coordinate 3,431 of JBBPTN010000492.1, forward strand.
GGTAAAGGAGATGCCGATGGACCAACCCTTTCTTTATATACATCTCCGTGCTTAGCTGTCTTTTCCCCCTGACATGCTGTCTTGCTTTCCATCTCGTACGTGCTCTGTACTAGCATATGTTTGTATCACCATTTGGACAATCGGATTTTGTTTTCGTGTCAGACTATGAGCAGCTGTTGCTTTGGCCAGGTCCTATATATTCTTCCAACATTTCTGGTCACTGCCATAGGACAGTAGCCTTGGAGGCGAGCTGCTCGCGTCCTCGTACGTCCACAATTGAGATCCAAGACGTATCACTATAATTTCACTGCCCACATATCCCGGTGTCGTGCCGTTGGACGGACTCCCTTGGAGCAATCGGTCATGAAAAGTAGATAACATACATCGATCACCGAATGAATGATTCCACGATTCCATATACCATTTGTATTTGAACATTTCATTGCAAAGGTGGATGCGAGTCCATCTGATCGGAAACGAAGAAAATAAAGAGCTATGCGCCCCCAATGGTTGGGTACACCCAAATGATCCGATCGTCCAAACGCTAGCAAAACGTACTACACACGGAGCAGATACAGCGATGGAAAGCAAGACATCGAGGGAAAACACTCAGGCACCGAGATGTATATAAAGAATGCGTTGGTCCATGGGTATCCTGACCGACGTCAACGCCTTGCGCAGCGCAAACGCCGCCCGGGTATAATCCAATCGACCCGATCCGTCTACAACGTGCTTGTAAAAAACCGACGTGATCTTGTTCGTCTCAGCGTCATCCACCGCGCCCATGGTCCCGATCACGGAACGGAACCCAGCAAACTGCATCGCAGACGCGAGGTGGATCGCCTCGTCCGGACACTCTCTGTCTCCAACCGTCGTGTGACAAGCGGACAGATACGCAAATTCGGGGTTTTGCAGATCGGATTGGAGGATGCGCTGGACGGTGTATCGCCCGTCGTGCAGCGCAAACGCGGATTCAAAGGGCTGGTCCGGATTCGGGATCCCATGACAGGCAAAGTGCACCCATTCGTGTTGGCTCAACTCGTGGGCCACCGCGGAAACGCGAGCGTCTTCGCCTTCGATGTGTTTGAACGTTGCGAGACCGTCGACGAGCCCACGAATGGTGTCTACCTCGGTGCCAACGGATAATAGATCACCTGCACCGCTGGCTTGCGCCTGGCCGATGCCGATGAAACGTTTTACTGAAGGGCTTGTTGGGCAAGGGCGTCTCGCACGGACAAGGGAGGTCAGGGTAGTGGTGTAAGACGAGATGTACAAATCTGAAACTCCCATTTCGCCCTTCCTATACGAAGCGGCAGCGTGCAGAGGCAAAAGAGAGAATTCAGCCGTAGGGCACCACCAGATGCGTGAGCCCCGAGGACACATTTTCTGAAGGAAATCTATGATGTGGCTCACCACCGAGTCCCAAAGTTCGCGTAAGAATGTCATGAATTGTTTCGTCGTGTAACTCGTGTCGATAGCCTTTGCAAGCCGAGTCAGGGTGCGAAGCTTTGAAGCCATTTCTCGAACCTCATCTCTCGTAACGGACAGCGATATGTGAGTGGGATCCTTGTCATGAAACACGACGAGCGCGTCGCAGCTGTACTGACTCGCATTCACGATGATGACGGGTCCACCAACAGCTGCACATCGGAGGTCTGAATAAAGGGACGGAAGGAGGAAACGAGAGAGACCGGGAAGCGCGCGAACCCTGGAAACGAGTTTTTGCAACTCCAAATTGAGACCATAGACGCGGTCATGCTGGTCCGCGCCAGGTGATTGGAGGGCCGTGCGGATGAGTAAGGTCAAACGTGTGTACTCATCTGCCAATTTCTCACCCTCCGGCCCAGAGGAAATGACGTCGTCGAGTGGGGAACGAAGCCGAGTGAGCTGGGTCCAAAAAACGCCGCGACCCTGCTCGAGTAGTTCGACTGCTTTGGTAGGGGCTTGGCTTCGAAGACAAGCGGAGAATGCATCTACTGCCAGTGATGACGAGAGAGATTTAATCACAGAAAGGTGTTGCGGTAATGACGATAGAACAGCGGTATTTGCGGCAAGTAAGCGAAGCGCTGTTTCATAGGCAAGAACGGTTGTGGAGTGATGGAATGTCTCGGCTGCGTTGATCCATTCTTTGGTAGCAATCAAATCTTCTAAAGAAGGCATGTTCGACACATGCTGCAGCTCACTGTAAAGATTGAACAGTGCGTGTCTGTCGTCGATCCCTTCAAAGTGCCTGTACCGAGCAGAGAGATAGACGGCAAGCTTGGTCAAAGATGTTGACCTACTCAGGTGCCCTGTTGGGCAAAGCGAGAGTGCTTCTTGGGTGAGATTGATGGCCTCGTTCAGGTCATTGGTCCCTCCGAACTGCTTGTAGCAAATATAGAGATATCTGGCAAGATTGCTCAAATATGTCGGCCGATCCGTGTGCCCCAGTGGGCAAAGCAAGAGCGCATCTCGGCCTAGACTGATGGCCACATTTAGGTCATCAATTCCTCCGAATAGCTTGTACCAAGTAGAGAGGTGTCTGGCAAGATTGTTCAAGGATGCTGACCGACCTGGGTGCCCTGGTGGGCGAAGCGAGAGTGCATCTCGGCCAAGCTTTATAGCTGCGTCTAGGTCATCGATACCACCGAGATGCTTGTACCGAGTGGAGAGATATCCAGCAAGATTGTTCATACATGTCGATCGACCCGGGTGCCCTGGTGGGCGTAGTGAGAGAGCGTCTCGACCGAGATCAATGGCTTCATCTAGGTCGTCGATCCCTCCAAATTGCTCGTACCGACTATAGAGATAACCACCGAGATTGTTCATGCACGTTGACCGACCTGGGTGCCCTGGTGGGCAAATTGGGAGTGCATCTCGGGCGAGATCAATGGCCTTGTTCAGGTCATCAATCCCACCGAGCTGCTTGTACCGAGTGGAGAGATAACCAGCAAGATTGTCCATATATGTTGACAGACCCCCGTGCCGCGATGGGCAGACCAAGAGTGCCTCTCGGCCAAGATCAATGGCCTCGTTCAGGTCGTCAATTCTTCTGAACTGGTCATACCGAGTAGAGAGATACGAGGCAAGATTGTGCAAACACGTCGACCTAAGTAGATGCCCAGGTGGCAAGAGCAGAAGTGCATCTCGGCTGACATTGATGGCTTCGTTTAGGTCATCATCCCCTCCGAATTGATTGTACCGACTAGAGAGATATCCAGCGAGATTGTTCAAAGATACTGGCCGATGTGGATGCCCTGGTGGGCAAAGCGAGAGAGAATCTCGGCTGAGATCTATGGCCTCGTTCAGGTCACCTATCCCACAGACCCGCTTGAATCGAGTAGAGAGATGCAAGGCGAGATTGTGCAAACTAGCTGACCGTCGCGGGTGCCCCAGTGGGCAAAGCGCGAGTGCGTCTCGGCCGAGATCAATTGCCTCGTTCACGTCGTCAATATTTCCAAGCCGCTGGTACCGGGTGCTAAGACGAGAAGCAAGCTGGATCAAAGCGACACATCGATCTGGATGGCCTAGAGGGTAATGACAAAGTAATTTACGCTCGCGGTCGACGGCCTTGTCAAGCTCGCCTGTATCTTAATGCAATGTGAGGGTAGTCACTTTGCTGTCTCCTACACAAAAAGAGGCAAGTACCGTCCATCGAATCCATTAACAGACTCAAGGCGGCGAGTCAAGGAGATGGTCTTGAAGCAGGTCAGATCGAAGGGAACACTAAGGCCCAATAGTGTCGATTAGACTTGCAAGCTGGGTATGTAACCAGTGTCACAAGCACACTAAATACCACTTGCACGTTACGGAGTATCATGCTCACCGTGTCACCTCTCTCTCTCTCTTGTCTTGTGACCACCTGTTGCATACCTGATCAACTCAAACACGCTGGAGAACATAAACAATAATCGTACTTTGACAGGCGCTCGTCAAATGGTAACCCGTTGAAGTGTGCCTGTTCAACTTGCTTTACTACTTCTGGCATGGCAACACTGCAGATGAACAAACAAAGCCAAAGTGGAGGTGCCAGGCCAATTGCGACATCCAACTGACCAGAATGGTTGGTTACGGGAGCTTCAGTCCGTAGCAGTCCTTCCCTTCTTGGTTCCTTCTCTGTCAGTTTCGGTTTATTTACCTCGTGACGGTAGGTTCAGATTGGCACCATACAACGTGTCCTGACCTCTGATTTCTACAGAAGGAATGCATGGTGTCTGTCATCGCGTGCTTCAGATGTCAGTTTGTTGTTCAGGGCACCTATCAGATCTTCTGGCTACACGGAGATAGGGAGAACTCACTAGTGTGTGAACGCAAGTGATAAGATAGCTCACGAAGGACTCGCAAATTGTATCACCGCCTGCTTCTAGCTTGTTCGGAACGGACACTCGGGAATAATGCGGGTTACGTGTCGATGGTCATGAGATGGTGGTAGTGCGACTCTGCCACTCAACCATCGTGGCACTCTTTGACATCGATGATATCGTCCTTGGAACGATACGATCAAAGTCTCATATGGTTTGTATCGTGGAATTGGTTTTACTCTGGAAACAGCTGACTTGAATTTACATTATACGTATAGATATGACAACATTAAAATGACCTATCACTGGCAGCGGAGAAACCTGCACATACGGAAGAATTCCGCCATCTTTCGTGTACTTCGAGAAGTGACCGCCTGATCTATTTACGGGGTCCAGATCATATATATACCCCCCGTTGAGTTTCACCCATACTAGTATCTCCGTCCGATTTCCTCCCACCATGCCCTCCGTCTACACACATGTGTTCGACACTGGCGCCTACAAGGGCAAGATCTCTGTCAACACTGGACTCTTTGTCAATGGCGAATTCGTCGACGGCATAGATGGTACCACCATCGAGTGGGTGCGCTGATCTCCTATCATAATCTTATCTGACCACTCTCGCGTATCTCAGCGTCCTCAACCCGAGTGAGTCTTGATCGTGTTAGTCATCGCAGCCCCCACTGATCTACTGCGTTCATCAGCTACCGGAAAGCTCATCACTCCCATATCCGAAGCCACAGCCAAGGATGTCGACAAGGCAGTCGATGCCGCACAGAAGGCTTATGATACCGTCTGGGGTTTCAAGGCGACGGGCACTCAACGTAGCGTTCTCCTCGGAAAGCTTGCCAAGTTGCTACAGGACAATGCGGATGAGCTTGCTGCCATCGAGTCGCTCGACAATGGTACGATGTAGCGCGTGTATCAGCAGGACGTGACTCAACACTGGGTTTCGTAGGAAAGACCTTTTACTGGTCTAGGAACGTCGATGTGAATGCGGCTATCGACACCATACGCTACTACGCTGGCTGGGCGGACAAGATCACAGGTCAGGTACAAGAGGTATGTGCTACACTGAACAGCTCTCTTGATGACATGTCCTCATTCGGTCCTACAGACAACGGAAGAGAAACTCACGTACTCTCGTCACGAACCCATCGGTGTCGTCGGACAGATCATTCCCTGGAACTTTCCTCGTTAGTTTCCGTCTAACGTCATGATCCGGCACTTATGTGTACTCCTCTAGTGCTCATGTTGGCTTGGAAGCTTGGTCCCGCTTTAGCCACTGGAAACACCGTCGTCCTCAAGCCCTCTGAATTCACACCTCTGACCGCATTGCGCGTGGCACAGCTTATCAATGAAGCAGGTTTCCCTCCTGGTGTCGTCAACATTGTCCCGGGATACGGCAACACTGCTGGAAATGCCATTTCTCACCACCTCAAAATCGAGAAAATTGCCTTTACAGGTTCGACGCTCGTCGGTCGCAAGATCTTGGAAGCATCTGGAAAGAGTAACCTCAAGGACGTCACCTTGGAGTTGGGTGGCAAGAGCCCCAACATCATCTTCAATGATGCGGATCTGCAGCAAGCCGTAGAGTGGGCCGCGTTTGGTATCTTGTGCGTTCTTGTCGAGCATCCATCGGATCAAGAGCTGATCTCATCTATAGTTGGAACCATGGTCAGGTGTGCTGTGCCGGATCACGCATCTTTGTTCAAGAAGGCATCTATGATGAATTCCTCAAACTCTTCCTCGCAAAGGCTAAATCGATCAAAATCGGGGATCCATTCGATCCCAACACCTTCCAGGGACCACAGGTGTCTGAGATTCAACTCAATGTGAGTGACGGGCAATAACGCGTTCCTCACTAACTCTCACATCCCGCAGCGCATCTTGGGTTACATTGATTCTGGAAAAGCTGACGGTGCCAAGGTGGAGACTGGTGGTGGACGTTATGGAACGGAAGGGTACTTTGTCGAGCCGACCATCTTTACAAACGCTACCCCGGACATGAAAATCGTCAAGGAAGAGATCTTTGGGCCCGTTGGCGTCGTGATCAAGTTCAAGGACGAGGACGACGTGGTTCGGCAGGCCAACAACACAACCTATGGTCTGGCTGCAGCGTTATTCACACAAGATCTGAAGCGGGCTATCAAGACAGCTCACCGACTCCAAGCGGGCACGGTGTGGGTCAATTGTATAAACGAGTTGAATTCGCAAGTGCCGTTTGGTGGATTCAAGCAGAGTGGTATCGGACGGGAGTTGGGCGACTATGCGTTGCGCAAGTGCGTATCGTCTTCCTCTGAATCGTGTATTGGATTGGTGACATTGCGTTTAGCTACACTGCAGTCAAGGCGGTGCACATCAACCTCGGCATCAAGCTCTAGGGAAAATGGAAGAACGCACGGATGAGAAGACCGATACGGTATCGGGTATGTATGTTATTTTTTTCCGGTTACGAACCTCCTTTTGTTGTTACTTTCTTGTTGCATCTGCATGCCAACTTAGCACCAGGATTCCTGTACAAAAATGTGTCGAATATAGCTATGGTCGTGTGATGAAGTGACCTTGAGCAATCGCATGAAAGTGAAGCTATATACACAGCATTCACAGCAACGCTACGCGAGTCTGAACTGTGTATATGCCGAATAGTTTGATACTACTAAAACGAACCGCTCATGCAATTGAGAGCAAACTTTGCGGTGACCACAAAGCAGGTACAACAAGAAAGCGCGCGTCCGAGGGGAAATACTTAGGCACCAAGATGTATATAAAGGATCCGTTGGTCCATGGGTATCTTCACTGACCTCATCGTCTTGTGCAGTGCAAGTGCTGCCCGGGTATGATCCAATCGCCCTGATTCGTCCACCATACGCTCGTAAAAGGCGGAAACAATCTTGTTCGTCTCAGCGTCATCCACCGCCCACATCGTCCCGATCACAGAACGAAAGCCTGCAAACTGCATCGCAGACGCGAGATGGATCCCCTCGTCCGGACTGTCCTCGCACCCTACGGTCGTATGGCAGGCGGACAGATACGCAAATTCGGGATTCTGCGGGTCGCACTGAATAATCTTCTGGATCGTGAACCGTCCGTCACATAACGCGAACGCGGATTCGAATGGCCGTTCCGGGTTCGGGATGCCATGACAGGCAAAGTGCACCTATTCGTTTTTGCTCAACTCGTTTGCGACCGTGGAAATACAAGCGCTCTTCCCTTGGATGCGCCTGAATGTGGCGAGACCGTCGACGAACCGACTGATGTGGTCCAATTCGGTGCTGATGGAAAAAAGTTGGCCCGTGCCACTAGCTTGTGCTTGACCGATGCCGATAAAGCGTTTCTTTCCTGGGTCTGCTGAGCAAGGACGTCTCGCACGAATCAGAGCAGCCAAGGTAGTAGTGTAAGACGAGATGTATAAATCCGAAGCACCCTTCTGACCCTTCCAATACGGAGCAGCAGCGTGCAGAGGCAAAAGAGAGAATTCAGCAGTAGGACACCACCAGATGTGCGAGCCGCGGGGACACACTGTTTGGAGGCGATCAAGAATGTGGAAAACCACCCTGTCTCAAAGAACCCGTAAGAATGTCATAAAGTGTTTCGTCATGTAACTCGTATCCATCGTCTTTGCAAGACGAGTCAGGGAATGGAGTTTTGCAGTCATTTCTCGAACTTCTTTCTTCGTGACTGTCAGTGGGATGTGGATAGGATCCTTGTCAAGAAACACGATGAGTGCGTCACAACCATACTCGCTGGCATTCACGAGGATGACGGGCCCACCGCTGGCTGCGCATCGGAGATCCGAAAAGAGGGACGGAAAAAGAAATCGAGAGTTGCCAGGTAATGCGCGAATCTTGGAGATGACATTCTGCAACTCAAAGTTCAGACCGTAGACCCGATCATGTTGGTCCGCAGCAGGGGAGTCAAGGGCAGTGCGGATGAGTGAGGTCAAACGTGTGTACTCATCCCCGTATTTCTTGCCCGCTGGCCCAGAGGAGATGACATCATCGAGTGGGGAGCGAAGCCGGGGTGAGCTGCGCCCAAAAGACGCCACGACCCTGCTCGAGCAGTTCGACAGCTTTGGTGGGAGATCGACCGCGAAGACACGCTGAGAATGCATCTACTGCGAGTGATGACGAGAGAGACTCGATCAGAGAAAGGTGTTGCGGTAATGACGGTAGAACAGCGGTGTATTCAACAAGCAAGCGAAGAGCTGTTTCATAGGCAAGAATGATAGTGGGGTGATGGAATATCTCGGCTGCGTTGATCCATTCTTTAGCAGCATTCAAATCATTTGCAGTGGGTATATTGGACACATGCTGCAGCTCATTATACAGACTGAATAGTGCTTGAATGTCATCCGTTCTGCCCAATTGCTTGTACCGAGTAGAGAGATCACCTGCAAGATTGACCAAAGATGTTGACCGACCTGGGTGCCCCAGTGGGCGAAGCGAGAGTGCTTCTTGGCCTAACTTAATGGCCTCGTTCAGGTCCTCGATACTTCCGAGTAGCCGATTCCGAATGGAGAGATATCCAGCAATGTTGTTCAAAGGTGTTGACCGAACCGGGCTCCCTGGTGGGCAAAGTGGTAGTGCGTCTCGGGAGAGATAAATGGCCTCATTCAGATCATCCATTCTTCCAAACTTGTTGTACCGAGTAGAGAGATCCAAGGCAAGATTGTTCAAAGATGTTGACCGACCCCAGTGCCCTGGTGGGCAAACCAAGAGTGCTTCTCGACCGAGATCAATGGCCTCGTTCAGGTCACCCACCCCTCCGAACTGCTTGTACAGAGCAGAGAGATATCCGGCAATATTGTTTAAATATACTGAGCGATCCGGGTGCCTTGGTGGGCACAATGAGAGTGCTTCTCGCCCGAGATAAATAGCCTCGTTTAAGTCATCTGTCCCTCTGAACCGCTCGTACCGTATGGAGAGATAACTAGCAGAATTGCACAAAAATATTGACCGATCTGAGCGTCCTGGTGGGCAAAGCGAGAGTGCTTCTCGACCGAGATCAATAGCCTCGTTCAGGTCATCGATACTGCCGAGCCTCTGGTACCGAGCAAAAATAGAGGTAGCAAGATAATTCAAAGCGGTACATCGGCCTGGATGGCTGGGAGGATAGCGGTGCAGTTCTAAACGTTCGAGGTAGATGGCCATGTCAAGCTCCCCATCTAGATGCACGTCAGGCATGCCAGTCTGTTTTCATGCTATAAGAGAAGAAATACAGTTCAACGAATCCATTGTCACAGACTAGAGGAAGTGTATTGCAGGGCTTGGAGTAGGTCGAATCAGTGAAGAAAGGCTAGTACCGAAATTGGTTGCCTTCGTAAATCTGAGCCCGTCGCGACTGATTCTCACCCCTCCTAGTATCCAACAACCGACTCAAACACGCACGCAGACACCAACAAGTGTGCTCGAGATTCTGTTCCATGTTGACAGCGGCGTGGCGATCTATTCCGGATGGCTACTCTGAGGGTGCAGGTTCTGGCGCTTGGACGTGTATCCATGGATGTGCTTGAGTTCAGCGAAAGCCACGCAGGGTGAGCTTGTGGGGCTTTTGCCCTGGTGCTATCAGATGCATCAGTAATGCGATCAAGTAGTTCGCTATTACCCTTCACCTGTTCTCGTGTTCTACTTCATCTTAATCTTTGACTCACAGACATCTCTGCCGAAGCGTTCATCAGTTCTCCATGTTTTTGCCTTTCTGAGCCACAACAATGCCAGAGTACCCTGTCCATCGGGCATACATGAACTTTGTATATGCACGCTCATAAAAACGCAGCTGTGTCTTCCTTTTTACCCCCCTCAAACGCTTCACGAGCTCGGAATGAGAGTTCGTTACTAGGCTTATTTTCAACGACCGGATTCCTGTCATCGGTCAGCTCCAACCGTTGTTCATTTGCAGTCACTGCCGACAACTAAATTTACAATACAGATACAGCAAACATCGTATTTGAAAAAAGCTTAGGCAAAAAGACGTATATGAAGAATCCGTTGATCAAATTGTGTAGCGAAAACGATACTCGGGTATGATTCAATCAACCCTACTCGTCCAATAAACTGCATCGCAGGTATCGGGTATTTGACTCTTCTCTGGCTGCGAACCTCCTTTTATTGTTGCTTTCTTGTTGCATCTGCATGCCAACTTAGCACCAGGGTTCCTGTACAAAAATGTGTCGAATATAGCTATGGTCGTGTCAATGGCATGACAAAGCTTCTACCTGATCATACCCGTGTCGATACACAGCATCCAGGACCATCTGTTCAAATTTCTCACCTCTACAATCAAAACATTGAATGCAGATGACATACCATCTTACGCTCTTCTGTCAGCTCATAGCCATGGTCGTCAGGGCCCCATCATTCGCTTCATCAGCCACGGATGCGACAACGTATGTGGAGCCATGCCTGCACAGAGACGGCCTTCCAAGTTCAGCTAGATTGGATTCTTCTCAAGCGTGGTGTCCTCCAAATCATCCTTGTAAGCTATCCGCAAGTGCGTCAGCGTAGCCTTGTAAGCTCATACACATGCCCAAGACCGTTTGCCGGCGACGCGTGTAGGGGAAATCAGGTAGCCGAATATCAAAGATGGAAGTGCGGGGAAAAGAAGGTGATTTGGCAATCCTGGATTCGCCGCAAACATGTTTCATACAATGACCCGACGTTCCCGCAATGGATTGTCAGAGAGCACCCGGTGGTACGTTCTGATCAATATTCCTGTAAACACTTGGAGAGACGATGGACGACAGTACAGGTCCATGGCGCATTCAACACCTCATGGTAGAGGTCAATTGACGAACTCGTCAACGGACCTAGAGTTTTCAAAATTCCCAGAACCAAGAGTATGTGTAGTGTCCGATTGTGTGAGATTAATCGGACGCTGCACATGGCACTTCCAAAACACTGGCACCGTCTTTCTAATCAACCTAATCCATATTGCGGTGCTCAGATCAATATTTTATACACGCCCCTCTTTTGCCCGTCCCTATCCGATTCCCTCCCACCATGTCTGTCTTCACTCACCAGTTCGACACGCCAGCCTATAAGGGCAAGGTCTCCTTCAACACTGGTCTCTTCATCAATGGCGAATTCGTCGATGGTGCTGACCGCACCACTATCGAGTGAGTTTTATTCCGTCTCTCCTCTTGCTCTGATAACGTTGGCCCCTCTCCAGTGTCATCAATCCAAGTGGGTTTTTGATTGCAGATACCTCTTTCGATCTAACCGCGTTCATCAGCTACTGGGAAGGTGATCACCTCGGTTTCGGAAGCCACGGCCAAGGATGTCGACAAGGCAGTCGATGCTGCACAGAAAGCATTCGACACCATCTGGGGTCTGAAGGCCCCTGGCACTCAGCGTAGTATACTCCTCTACAAGCTTGCTCAGCTGATCGAGGAGCATGCGGATGAACTTGCCGCACTGGAAGCACTGGATAATGGTGCTGTCGCTGCATGAACGTCTAGCGGTGATGCTCAAGCATGCCACGTTTTATAGGGAAAGCGTTCCACAATGCGAAGAGACTCGATGTCGTTGCATCGGTTGAATGCATACGCTACTACGCTGGCTGGGCAGACAAGCTCACCGGCCAGGTACAAGAGGTACGTCGACTGAACCGTTTTCTTGATGACGAGTTCTCATACGATCCCCACAGACAACAGAAGAGAAACTCACATACTCTCGGCACGAGCCCATCGGTGTCGTCGGCCAAATCATCCCATGGAACTTTCCCTGTCAGTTATCAAACACTCTTTCAGCGATGTATCGTTGACAAGCGTATATGCAGTGCTCATGTTGACTTGGAAGATCGGTCCTGCCTTGGCAACTGGGAACACCATTGTGCTCAAGCCTTCTGAATTCACACCTCTCACCGCCATTCGCACCGCACATCTCATCAAGCAGGCTGGT
>JBBPTN010000493.1:0-15583 GCA_038094075.1 Xerocomus spinulosus
GACGGGGCGTGGGCCTCCTTGAGTACGCGCAGATCAAAGGTGGAGGGAATGGATGCACCGGGATGGAGTGTCTTTTTCTCAACGTTCATGCGACGACACAAGATGCTTTGCTGCCTCAACAAAGGAAGGGAGAGGAAGAAGAGATTGCTTACTCGAGATGGTCGTCCTGCGACGATACGAGACGTCGAATGGGAAGTAAACAAGAGTGCTTCATTCGAGGTGGAAGAGAGTGTGGTCCCAAAGTGTGGGCTGTGTAAAGTGCTAGGAATTAAAGCACTAGCTGAAGCTGGGAAGATGGACGTCAATCAACAAGGACATTCATTTCCGAGATCAACCCGGAAGTTTGAGGGGTGGAATGAAGGGCGGGGAAAGACGGGGCTGCAATGCAGAAATGGGGGAGGACTTACTGATCGTGAGCAAGGAGTGTACACTTTCCTGCTACACTTCAGACTAGACAGTTTTACCTCCGCAAGGGAAAAAAGTCTCCGCGACCCATCACGAGGTCGCTCACCACCTTGGCCGTGCCAGGGCCATTACAGATACCCTAACGACAACGTCAGACCGGCAGAGCGAGTGTAGTGAGACTGACCCAACAAGCGTGTCCAGCCGCGACGAACAAGCCCATCGCCACCTCTTCGACAATGGGCCCGTCTCTACCACGGACGATGGGCAGAAAACACGCCTGGCGCTTCTCCACCGCTGCCTCGCGAAACTCTGTCGAGATACTTGCGACATGTTCCCAAACGCTTTGGCATGCATCCTCGTCCACCTCGACGTCGTCTACACTCGCTGGCAGCGGCGCGTCGTCTCCTGGCCCACACGCATAGATCTCATTGTCAGGGCGGGCATAGACCTCAGGGCTCACCACCTGTCCACCCGGGAGCGCTATTTCAGTGAACAGAACGTACGGTGCGATGGTCACACCAGCGCTGGGGCGAACAGTAACGCTGTGTGCACGCGTCGCAGTGATGGGCAGAGAAGGCACAATCGACGACGACCACGCCCCAGCGCACAACACGACGTGGGTGGCGGGTAAGACCTTGCCAGCGTTGTCTGGGTCGTTGTAGCGCACACCGATGACACGACCACCGTCGTACTCGATCCCCGTCGCACACCCTCTCAGCACTGTCGCCCCCTTCTCCATAGCCAGATCCATCATGCTCGTCGTGAAGAGATACGGATGCACCTGTGCAGTGCCATCGGGAGCAGACATGGGACTGTAAGATTCGGTGAGATGTTTCTTCACCCAGTTCAGGTCCTTTGGATGGCCCGAGTTTGCGTTGGTCGTGTCGAGTCCGGCTGTCTTTTCCAAGCTCTTTCCTCTCCCACCAACATCCACATGTTGGATCAGATCTTTGCCCTCTCCTTCCCAGCTTCCACAGTGAACATAGCGCCAGCCCCATCTCTCCTTGCCATTGTGCTCCTTTGCCAGTTTGACGTGCTCGGCGAAAGAGATATCGACCAGATCGCGTGGGTATGCCCACTTTGCTACCAATCCACCAGCCTTGCCAGATGCTCCCTGTGCAACACCCTGCGCAGATGCTTCCAATACAGTGATACTAGTACTCGAAGAGTATCTCGGATGTCTAGAGAGATAATACGCAGTGGTACAGCCAATAATACCACCACCAACGATGACAATATCTGCCATGATTAGTTGCTGATGTAATACTAGTACTCCCTCTCTGAAATGCCATTGGCAGTCACCGTACACGACTTTGTTGCGGTAGAAAATGCTACTTCAAGAGCAGACCAGCAATTGGAACGGGGACGCGACATTGCACTCGCTTGTGCCGATCCTATTCGGTGGGTTAGCCCACACCCGATGGACCCTTTACCATTCAGTACGTGTCTCTTCGTCAGATATCTAGTGTACACTCAGAAAGAGGCAGCATCCTGTCTCGGCAAGCTTTACCAATACCGCCTTGCGCCACCATCCCCACCGTCGACAACCAGCCCGTCTATATGCATTCCAGAGTGGGGACAACCGTGTCATGAGAATGATCCTGATTATTTCCGCATACAGGACCTTGATGACTTTGAGAGTACAGACTTTGAACGGATGGGTTCCAAATACAAGGAGGCAGAACCAGCTCGTCATGGAAAGCGCGTGCTGGGCAACAGTGTTGCAGTGAAGGAGCCTGCCAAGCGTTCTCGACTTGACATGGCTTGTATTTCGGATTTGATACCACAGGTTTGCACATTCCATCCATGTCGGGCAATGCAACTCACCGTTTTCAGCCACATTTCATACCAGCGCCTGCAGGGAACTTTCGGCCCGTGGACACCAACAAAATCCCGCCATATCAAAAGTCACCGCCCACACCCGTTGCTCCGTACGACACGGCTGCAGTGAACGACTTGCTGAGTAGCAGGTTTAGGAGGGCTGCGTGGTTGATTCCTGTGTGCGGAAGCCTGCCATGGGACGGTGCCTCTGCGGCGGTAATGTCGGAGGACCCGCAGTCTGCCTCGCGCTGCCCTAGTCCATGTCTGCCTGTGTCTGCGGCTCAGCCCCACGAGATGGCATGGACCCCCGACGCTCTACAGCACCTTTGGACCTTTCTCGTATCAATCCAGCAAGCCAAGCATCTGGGACCGCTATCGTTATCTTTCCATGTTGCTTCCGCGAATGTACTGGACTCACCATCAGAACCGATTTGGGAGAGCAATCGTCCGTATTATCCCCAGTCAGCCATGCACGCCGTGGTATCGTCGGATGATTTCGCGGCCGATATCCGCAGGGCCCACCTGGAAAGTGTAGATTACATCAAGGTTTATCACGACGTACCGTACTCCTTATCACTCCGAAACGTCCTGGACGCGTACCGATTCGAACAGGTCAATGGACAAGTTCCAGGCCGATCAGGTGCCAACGATCGCAAGATTCGCATGCTCAAGGGCGCCCGTTTGGTATTTATGGACGAACGTTCCGAGGCCGCTTTTCTGATGTAATTGCACTGCATCAAGGAAAAAGCATTTCTGGCCCACCGAGTGGGATTCCCCAGCGCGCCGAAAGTGGCGTCAGTTCTGCCCCTATGAACGACGCACGGTTCCAGTGGTGGCTGTCGTCTGGTTCATCTGATGTGGAGCGGCAGGAAGAAGCCGCGGATAGGTATGGGGCTGGCGACTTTGTAGGCACCTTCTCCCGATACCAATCACCCGCAGGAAGGTCGCTGACCTTCTACGACGCACGGGTATCATCGCATTATCTTGCGGTGATTGAGAGCTAGTGGCTATGGAGGGCCTGGCAGAGAATAGTCAGGTCTGTGCCCAACTTGTTTTTGCGCACGTCACTGAGGGGTGAGTGAATATGTATTCTAGTTGAATGCGAACGACAGTGGCAAGGATCACTGTCTCCCCTGGATATTTTGTAATTAAGGACCATCATGTGGATCAGGTCACTCTCCAGGCACCTAGCAAGCCAAGTGAGTATGGAGTGATGTTCGATGAATGAGCCTAGGCCAGATTCACACTGGCTTTCGTCGTTTGCGCTGGATGTTAGAGCCTCCGACGTGTGCGTCATTATTCCTGCAATTGACAGCCAGGCTTTGTCTGCGTGACGGCGATTGAGCCCACCCATCGGGGATTCGCAAGAGCCTGGCAGAGTGGTCCGACACTGCGCAGTTGCCGCGGTCATATTGGCCTCGGTCATGCTAATTCTGACTCGCACATACGCCTTCAAGGTGCGTTCTCTGTCGTCACTGGCAACGATATGAATTCTGAGCTGGATTCCCGTCTCTTACGCCCTCTCAGCTGCCGCCACTGTGAATAATCCACGACGGACTTGAACTTGGGTGAGCGACGGAACGAACTAGGACGCATCTCGCGTTGAAGCGGCTGCATCCATCAGCTGGCAATACACCAATGCCCAAATGAGTTCACTTCCGGAGATGCACGTGTTGCGGAAAGGTTACGTATGGGGTTGGACACGCCGCAACCAGTACCCGTTCTGGTCTCGGAGACTCGATCGCTGACTTGAATCGCGCACATTGATCATTTCGACATGACAACGGGTCTGTCGGTTTTGTATCCCCATCCCGAAGGACCTCGATTCGGGTGAGTTTGTGTCCAATTCCCTGTGGGTGTGCTCATTTGCACATTTCATCCCAAAGATGCATCGGTCGGGTTTCGGTTTCCCAGGCCGAATCACGCAGGCTGTGAAGATGCGAATAGATCCCTTTGGCCTTGAGCTGCTTAGAGCTTGTTGGGGCCATTCCTGTAAAGCTGGCCTGGAGGCGTGGTCGGTAGACAACTGCGACCGCGAATATCCATCTGCTGCGTGCCCTTACCCATACCTCGGTGCACGTCCATTTCGGGGCAGTTGTGCGCCACAGTCCAGGATGTCCATGAGGTAGCCACGATGCCGCTCTCTTCCAACCACGTAGGCTCACACTGGACGCCCATCCGCAAATCAGTCAGTATATAAGCTCGCTCGTCATTCGCCTCCTACGATCTCTCACTTGCTACCATATATCCTTTACTTTCCTTCATCTTGCACTCTATCCTCTTCCATCTCCTCTCTCTTGCTACTACTAATACCAATGCATAACCCCGGAACCGCATTCTTCACTGCAGAAGATAAGCAGCGCCACCCCTACCTCTCATCTGTTCTCGAGCCTAGCACGCAAAAGGTGATCGCTACGGCCGCGGTCCGTGTGTACTATGCGCCGTTCATCAACGCCCACTTGAGCTGGACGTACTCCAACCTGAGGGGTATCCTCGTCTTTGGGCGCGATCGTGACGGGCTTCCTCCGGGCGTTTCCCCGCCAGACCGTGGCATGAATACTCATGGGCTTCGACTCAAGGAAAAGTACTGGTTCCGACTCGTCGACATCAAGACCGACAGAGTTGTGTGGATGTTTTCTGTCCCAGAGGTGTTTGAGTATAACAAGGACAAGCCATTCTTCCACTACTTTTCTGGAACGGTACGTGTCTCGTGTCGGTCTCACGTCCCCCTTGAGCTCAACACACTCGCAGACACGCATGTTTGGTTTCTGTTTCGATGACGACGAAGAAGCGGGTG
Organism: Xerocomus spinulosus; assembly: GCA_038094075.1. Taxonomy (NCBI): domain Eukaryota; kingdom Fungi; phylum Basidiomycota; class Agaricomycetes; order Boletales; family Boletaceae; genus Xerocomus; species Xerocomus spinulosus. The sequence goes on from JBBPTN010000493.1 coordinate 5,024, forward strand.
TCTTTTTCAAAAAGGTGGTTGAACGGACAAGACGGCATTGTATGTTTTCCTCCTACCTGTCTTGTCAGTCATCGTCATGGATGGTCTCTAGCTGTCTTTCGGCCTTTCCGGTGCAACTCTGCCAAAAAGGAAAAGGTCAAGAACACAACGACTGGGACGGGGACGGCCACAGCAAAGTCGCCAGTCCCCGCCAAGCCCCCAAAGACGAACATGATCTCGAGTCCGGCCCCACACTCGTTTGTGCACGTATCGCACGTCGGGCTCAACACGCGCGGCATCATCGAGTCATCCAAGAACATCGAGCCCGCCTGGGGCGCGCTGATTGCCGATCTACAGGGCTACGGGATCTCACCCGAGCTCATGGGTGATAAGATGGGGTTCATCAAGGAGCTGGTGACGGGGGCTGCCGAGTCGCCTTTACCGTGTACGTCCCTCGTGATGCTCTCGTATTTGGATCTTGACGTGTGCGACAGCGTCTCCGATAGCATCATCCCCCACGCCGGTGAATCCACCCCCGGAAAAGAAGCGCAAGATCCGTCGCAAGGTGTTGATCCTCTGAGATGTGATGTCACTGCCGCGTTGTGTTTTCACCCTTGACCGTCCCGTTTGGTGTCTCCATACCGATCTCTTCCTACGCTTTTGTTTCCTTTTGTGTTGACAAGATGATACCCCTGTGTCTTTCTCTCGTACCATAAATTGCGATCGTATGATATGGATAGCATTACCTGTACCTCGTAGTCTCTCTCGGACTTCATGTCACTCTTACCATGGCATCTAATGGACGTGTGGTATTAAAAAAAACTGTATATAGCGTCTATGTTCATGAGCGGTGATGTGAGTGAACGCTGAAGCGTTGTCATTTCGAGTCATTAAACAGCCGGGGATTCGCCCTGCGGAGGCGTTCGCAGCAAGGGGATGACACATCCGAGGCGTCAAAAACGAGTCAGGTCTCGGCCAAAGATCCCTAGGGACGACACGCTCATCAGTCACGATCACACCGAGTCCAACGGAAATGCACACGCACAGTTCATGAACCTGTCCAAAGCGAGAAAGAGCCTTGAGATCCGACGCACGGTCGTGGGGTAAACACAGAGCGCACTCACCAATAGGTCGGTACTAGAATTCTGCCAGGGGGTGAACAGATCAGCCGGTTTGGAGATAGCGGTGGCTGACGTACTTGTTCCGGATGCTGAGCGTCATGGTGAAGTATGCGGACCGCCATAGGAGCCACGCTAGTCGGCCTGACTCCTTTGCTTTGATACCGGTCTCGGCTGTGGAGCGATCGTAGATGGCTTTCCTGTAGGAGCATCAGGGTTATCAGACAGATGGCGTTCCATAACGGCTCGATTACGACACACCAATCCCCGAGATACGCCAGGCTGCCTTGGTTATGAAATTCAAATGGTTTCGTATGCTCTTGGTCCTTGACAATCTTGTTTAGTTTCTTCACCATGTACTTGGCCTTTTGATTGGCAACTGGTCATGTGGAAATCAGTCAGAATCATAACCCATAACCCATGGGCGCGTGACTGGGCAAGGGTGCCGACCTTGAGCTGTCGCAGGGAGCACCGCCGTTTTGATAATCGCGGCGTCCCCAATGGCCCATACATCCGGATCGACTTGTCCATCTTTCGTGATAACACTCAAATTATCGTCCGCCAAGAGACTTGTTTCACACGTGTGGTCAGCTTGGTGCGTGTTCTAGACGTCTCGGCTCATACCTCTGCGATCGGTCGTGTTTTTGAATGTAATCGATTGACTGAATGAGGGGGTTAGGTGCCAACCCCGTACTCCAGACAAGAAGGCCAAATGGAACTGTGGAATCTCGTGAGCCATTCGGAAATATCCACAGGAGTTGCCACAGAACCTAACCTTCTCCTTGTTCTTTCACAAACATCTTATCCTGTGGCAGGTACGTGAGCGGACGAACCTATATATAGCGATAAACTCTTTCACTTTCTCAACGCGTTCAACGTGGTGTCTCGTTTTGATACTGATGCCATCTCTGCGGAATTTCGCCTCAGCCCAGCTATTGCGTACCAAACTTGGGATCAATCCATTTTGAGACAATTGGTACGGCTCACGATGCAAGTGATCTATCAAAGTTTCCAAGAATGTTTGGTGCCACGTCATACAATGTAATCTTTGCCAACCGAGCGAGTGCAGGGTAGTGTCGTTCCACTTCGGCGTGAAGGAGATCGTGTAGCTCGGCTGCAAACTCAACTCCAGTGGGACCGCCACCTAGAACCATTATCACGTGTTCATATGCCCGTGGCAGACTCAAGTAATAAGATCATTACTCGCCCACAATGCAGAAATTGAGCAGATTTCGCCGTTGGATATCCGAAAGAATCGGCTGGTTGGCCAACTCAAAACCTATGCGAACATGAGGGAAGTAATATTGGGGTACTACCATGTACCCACAATCGAGGATACGCGTCCTAATTGCCCGGGCGTCTCGGACGTCTTTTAGAAAGTGTGCGTACTCCTTGACTCCAGGAACATTGAAAGCTGTGGCGGTAATTAGCCACAGTTCCGATTAGACATGCATCGCTTACTCTGGGAATATGCACCAACGGCAATAACAAGTTTGTCATACCGCAGTGTGAAAGAAGTGCCCTTGGCGGGAACCTGTGAATCGGATTTAGATCCCTCAGCCACGGGCACAGAAGGGTTTTCAGATGACACGGGTGTTGCGGGCATCTTGAGATGAGATTAATAAACGCAAGTGTATAAGCTGTAAACTTTAATTACGCACGCAAGTCAGGATTTTCTGTTTGAAATCTAGACAGGGGTTTATTTACAGAACTTGGACAGCGGTTTGCGACTCGCCTATGGAATCACACCAAGCCTGGTAGGCAGTCTAGAGAGGTCGCAAAAAGTGAACTGTGCGAACAATAAGAGATGTGGGCGAGTCATACCACTTGAGGAGAATATCTCCTGACCTGTTGCAAGGGGATCAGCGTTCCAATCAAAACACCAAGCAGTGAACCCACCGGTTCCACTGCACAACGGAATTCGAGTGTTCCGACTGCACAACCAGCCAGCAGCGGTGTGAAATTGAAGGCATTTGTGGGAGAAACGATGGTGACATCTTCAATACCCAACTGGACATCAGCTCGAATTTGGATAGAGAAGAAAAGGTCGTACTCCACCGCTTCTTATCAATACCTCTCAGAACCTCGTATCCACCCCATCCTGAACCAAGAATTACTAGACGTTGCTTACTCTGCTGGGTGGAGGAGCTGAACGTGCGCACACTAGACACGGAGTGTGTAGACCGAACACTAGACCGCAGTAGACTCATCATGTAAGAGAGAAAAGGATGGGTAAGCGAGTGGAGTCTCGGGTTGTTTCGGAGTACACTCGGCTCTTTGTCAGTCGGCACTCCCGTCGTCGTGAGTGTCAATCTACTACGCCAACTTCCGCAGTCAATCCGCATCTCGAGTGACGGTTACCGCACAATGGCCATTTTTCCACAGCACCAATTGCTGTGTGTCGCGATTACAATCCAAGCACGGAGGTCAACATATCACATCCAGATGGTCACCGTTTTATGGTCGCGGGTTGGGATCTGTGCGATGAGTGGGTTCAAGGAGTTCACTAGCCTAGACTATCTACTGCGAGGAAGGAACTGTAGTTGTCCATGCTTACATCATCAGCTACCAACTGGCAAGACATGGCTGTCCGTATTGACTTGAATCAACACCATGTCCGACCACGAGCCATCCCTCCCGACATCACATACTGAAGACGAGGTTCAAGTCATTCCATGTATAAATGTCGCAGACTTGGAGCAGCCTACAGAAAATGGAGACGAAAATTCTACAGAAAGTATGACAATGGTGGAGCGTAAAGCAAAGATGGAGAAACTTCGAGCTAGAATGGTGCGTTTCTCATACTTTTCGTGCTCTTCACAGTATTCACTGCTTGTTTTGTAGCGATCCTCTGCCAGAGAAAACAGACAATCACTCATCGAGGAGGCGTCAAAGGCCAAGATCACAGCCCGAGATGCCGCACGGCTCGAGCGGCAAAAGAAACTGGCAGAGATATTGCGGACACAAGCAGAGGCTGAGGCAAATGGGGAGGATGTAGAACGCACAAAGAATTGGGATTGGACGATAGAAGACAACGAGAACTGGGAAAAGAAGCTGGCGCGCAAAGCTCGGAGAGCAGACTACGAGTTTCATGGTAGGTCTTTCATCCTTTTGTTTACGTGGTCTGACCCCGGGGGAAAGACGATGCGCATGCTGCACGGAGACGGTACAAGAAAGATCTTGACCTACTCAAGCCTGACCTAGAGGCCTATAACCGGCAAAAAGAGCAGGCGTTGGGTCTTGCTGCGGGGACGCTTTCAAGATCCGGAAGTTCCACACCAACTGCTGGATCGTCTGCACTGATGTCCTTAGATGTCACAGGGAGTCAGGTTTGTCGCCACCTACCATTTCATATGCGAGTTTGGCTGACAGTCGAGATTCGAAGATGGTTCCAACAACAGAACAACGAATGGCAGTCGACAATTTCTATAGAGATGCAAACACATTACTTTACGCGGATAATAAACCAACTGAAGACGCCATTGATCGAGTTGTTGGTAAAATCAATCGAGAGTAGGTGGATCTTTGTTTGTCTTGAGTGTTGTCTCACCCAGCTCTCCAGTATCGACAAGAAGGCGAAATTCTCGCGCAAGAGACTGAACGAGGAGGAGGGTGACATTACATACATCAACGAACGAAATCGGGTATTCAACAAAAAGGTGAGGATGTTCCGTCTGTTGCAATTGGTAATGTCTACTCATGTCCACACAGATTGCGAGGTATTATGATAAATACACTGCCGAGATCCGAGCAAGCTTTGAACGTGGAACGGCGTTGTAATGCGTTCTTACCTTTTATACCTTGGTATGACACAGGACACTCGTTCGAATTGTACTATGGATAACATGCGTCTGGTTACCTGGGCTGCTTGTTGTGCGACACGACCAAATCCATTAGCCCTGCTGTACAGCGGTCAACTTCGGATATACGAGATATCACAATCACGCACTGTATAGTTGTACTACATTTAGCTAGCCTATTACTCTCGCTTGTTGCTTCAGCTTCAGCAACGGTACAAACACTGACGTGCTGGGTCCGTCGATGAGTCCCTCCTGCTAATCAAACGACGAGGCGTTTAACCATCAACCATCCATAGATTCGTGTGCATTCGGACCAATACGCATCTGCGCTGCCATCGGTTGACAGATGTAGGATTGCGCCTTGTAGCTCGGATTTACTGTTAAGCGGATAGGAGGACGTCGCACGTTGTTGATGATAGAATGATGGATCCAAGATAGTATCCACACTGTTTCACATTGTACGTTTGAACTTTCAAATTTCAGGTATCGCACCGCAATTAATTGCTTCTACACTAACACCCACCGAGTAACGCGGGAAGAGCACACATCCACATTGCGATGTCTCGGAGGAGAAGGAAAACAAAAGGGCCATCCCCGAGTTCCTGTTACCAGCGATCTTGGACCCGTGAGCGTTACCTTGCCCTTTTCGTTGTGAAGCAGAATCCCATTATGACAAGTACAACCGTGAGACCAGTCATGAATGAAATTTTGTGGGCAGCCGAGCATATACTTGATGGTAGCTCGGTCCTTGTTTTACCCTCCCACTAACCAGAGATTGCACTGCTGTACAGAGCTCACCAAACTTGGGTGTCGTAGTCTTTCCCAACCTCTCGGTGGTGGCCGGGATCGATGGCGGTGATTGCTCGGACACCTTTCGTTACTAGACCAGTTGCAGCTACCCAAAACGGACTATCAATGTCAGGTATCAAGGCCCCCCTCTTTCCCGTCATTTAAACCCGCGTGTTCTGGTATTTTGACTGTCTCTCGTTTACCAGCATCATGTCCAAGTTGTCTACGTTAGAGTCTGCTGTCGCTAGTGTCCTCTACAATAACTATGGAACGCGTACGTGCATACATGGTCACTTGCCGTCCGTCGATCTCATTCTCCTTCTAGTCGTTATCCTTACTGCTATCGGATATGATTACAGTGTGTAACACATGCCTGTTCTACACCTTTCGGGTTCACATCAGAATCACTAGTCCTCACCTTCTCGTCCGAGGTATGCCACAAGTTCACTCAGCGAGTGTTACTGATCTGTGATTGGATTTTACAGGTGGAATATATTTGGGTGAGCTGTTAGTTTGTTCAGGTAGGTAGGTTGTCCATCTTGACGTGACCACAGTGTAAACCCTGGACAAAGATGTCTACATTATACCTTCTCGTGCGTATTGAGTATATTTCCATTGAGGTAATATGAAAATCGACCATTGTGACAGGCTCGTTATTTCGGTCTTTGTGGGATCATGTATGTTGAAGGCTGTTTTATGCACGTCGAATACTGACCCTACAGGTTTTTGTCAGACTCTACACTCCACGTACGTCTGCGAGCCGTGGTGGGATCGAATTGACTCATCCGAGCACCAGTGGGGAGTTCTTTCTTACCTGGTCCTGATAAGGTGATCGCCCATATTGTTAATATATATGCATCTCTAACCAGAATACATCTCTAGATGTGCGCTTTCATTCTTCACCCGTCTGCATCGTCCATGAGCAACTGATGTCATCCAAACAGATGTAAGGATATTCATCTGTGCTTGCCATGTTTGTCTGTTCAAAGACGGCTCAAGGCGAAGCGTTTCTTGTGGTGGGCTCGTGGGCATTCCTTGTTTTCATCGCTGCCGCAGACTGTGCGTTAATCTTTGTTTTCTTTGAGTGAGATGAATGACGTGAATGCAGTGACGATGATACTCCGTGTCTGGGCATTGTATAGTCGGTCGAGGATCATTTTTGGTATTCTCCTTACCCTTTACGTTGCAGAGATCATCCCATTTATCGCTATCACCATATTATATTTCAGGCCAGAAAGGTTCACAGGCATGTGCAACTAGGTTCATCTTATCTCAACACAACCACTGATCTCCACTCGTTTTCTATCATAATATAGTTACCACTATTCATATCCTCAAATTCTCATTTTGTTCCGCGCACTCCGCTTTACCTGCTTGGTCTGTCTTAAACGACTACCTTCGGTTTGTGCTTGCGGTGGCCATGTGTCTCCTGGTCGTTGCTCGATTTGTCCGTGAGCTGTTGCAAACTTATAGATCAAGGAGGAGATGGGAGTCCAATCGTTATCTGAGCCTCTTCGCCAGAGAGGGTATCCTCTACTTCTTTGCGTACGTTTACAACGCTCCAGTCCACTAACCGTCACTCATGTCGATTCGTGTTGTGTAGCATGCTGCTTTTTCAACTCATAGACGTGCTAGGCATCTTGACCAACATAAACATCACGGGGTGGCGGGCACTGGTCGTAATGTCATTGGAATACGTGCCTGTGTTCACGTTAACGCCGCGGTTTATCCTAAGCATGCGAGCGCTGTATGCACGCGATGCTCGGGGCCGATGTGGTTCGAAAGATATCGACACCGCATTCGGTCTTTCGACGATGTCTGGACATGGTAGGAATGCGATGGTGTTTGCAGAAGCGGAGCAGGACACGGAGATACCGATGGTAGAGTGGGAAGTACAGGGCACGCGGGACCGTGTGGGACGAGACGTTGTGCACGTCTTCTTGCAGACTCTGGACAGATCACATTGCGAGAGTGGTCGGTCATAGCCTCACAAGATATAGACGTTTGTACACATCACTCATTACCTCATCCGTAGGTCAGAGTCTAGTTCGGTCATTGCTAGTATCGTATCGTACACTAACCATGCGAATCTGTTCTTCTACTCGTCAAGTGCACAGTGGGCGGACTCGGCATTGGACGTGTAATCCTACCGAAGAATGCGGTTTCTTCTGCAACATTACGGATACCGCGGAACAGAAAAACGTGCTGCGTTTCCGGGACAGGTCTCCTCGACTCCAGGCCTCTTCAACGGCCCCCGTAGCCGATCTCCCTCCTCCCGTGTGCCTACAGTCGCTGGCCCTTTTCCAAGACATGGACCCCAGCGACGAAACGCGATGTGCTTGCATAATTGAACAATTAGTACACGCTTGGCATTCCCTCGAGTTTTAACCCATAGATTCACATGCAGCCGCGTTATCTGTGTTGCCAACAATCAACAGATCTGGGAAACCATTGTCATGCTGAAGGCAAGATGACATCGCTAAGACGTCCTTGACGATGAACTGATCCAGGACGGATTCATCGTTTCAGGTCGGAAGCACGCTATGCTACTATTTAATGGGAACCGATCCATTGTCAGCATTATTATAGAGACCCGCTTCCTGACGAACACGCACACATTATATGAGGAGTCCAGCAGTATCCTCGTTTATTGGTGGACCTCGACTAGTTGGTACAATTCATCGTGCCGTTTTTGTTATCATGACACCAAACTTCAATTGACAGTCGTGAGATCGGCCATAAACCGCATTTTTCAGATACGCTCAGTGCCAGTGGCTCGTACCCCTTTAATTAAAAATAACGTTCTAGCTATTTGCAGCTCACCAAACTCGGAGTGTTGTGATCTTGACCTAGCTCCTACGGTCTTGATGACGGTGAGAGTGACGTCGGGATTGACGGCAGTGATCAGTTGGTTACTCGGGAGCCATCAGATGATCAGACAGGTGCAGCGACTGTAAACGGTCCATCGATCCCAGGTATCAAGTTCCCTCTCTTGTCCTTATTTAAACCTGCTTGTTCTGGCGTATTGACCGTCTCTCGTTTATCAGTATCATGTCCGAGTTGTCCATACTGGAGTCTGCCGTGGCTGATATCCTAGACATTAATCACGGAGCACGTATGCACATATATCATCACTGCCTTCCGTCGGCCTCACTCCCCCTCTAGTCGTGATCCTCACTGCTATTGGGTATGATTACAGTGTGTAACACATACCTATTCTACACTTTTCGGGTTCACATCAGAATCACTAGTCCTCACCTTTCCATCTGAGGTATGCCACAGATTCATTCGGTGAGTAATTGCTGATCTGTGATATGAATTTTGCAGGTGGAATATATTTGGGTGAGCGGTCAATTTTGCCGGGTAGGTAGAGTCCATCCTGAGGTGACCAGAGCAAACCCTGGACAAGGGTATCCACGCTGTACCTTCTCGTGCGTATTTTTCTCCATTGGGATCATACAAAACTAACCATTGTGATAGGCTCGTTATTTCGGTCTTTGTGGGGTCACGTATGTCGGAGATTGTTTCCATTCACACCGAACGCTGACCCTACTGGTTTTCGTCAGAATAATTCTTCTACGTACGTCTGCGAATAGTGATGGGATTGAATTGACTCATCCGAATAACAGTGGGGAGCTCTTTCTTACCAGGCCTCGATAAGGTGATCCCTGACATTGTGAATGTACATGCACCACTAATCAGAATACATCTCTAGATGTGCGCTTTCATTCCTCACCCGTCTGCGTCATCTAATAGCAACTGATACCATTCAAACAGGTGTAAGATATTCATCCGTGCTCGCCATGTCTGTATGTTCAAAGACGGTTCAAGGCAAAGCCTTTTCTGTGGTGTGCGTGTGTGCATTCCTTGTTTTTATTGCTGCTGCAGATTGTGCGTTTCATTGTTTTCATTGTTTTCATTGAGTGAGATGGATGACTCGAATACAGCGGCGATGATACTCCGTGTCTGGGCATTGTATAGTCGGTCGAGGATCATCCTTGGGATCCTCCTTACGCTTTACGTTGCAAACATTATCGGATTTATCATTTCAGCCATCGTACACTTCGCCCCGGGAAGGTTCATTGGTATGTGCAGCCTAGAGTTATGTTATTTTGACCAAGCCACTGATCCAACCCGTTTGCGATGTAGCTACCACTATCCAAGTGCTCGATTATTCAGTCTGTGTTATACAACTCAATTTACCTGCTTGGTCACTCTTAAACAACTACCTCCAGCTCGTGCTTGCTGTAGTGATGTGTCTCCTGGTCATTACCAGATTTGTCCGTGAGTCGATGCAAACGTATCGATCAAGGAGGAGATGGGAACCCAGTCGCTATCTGAGTCTTTTCGCCAGAGAAGGCATTTTCTACTTCCTTGCGTGCGTCCACATTGCACTTCAATCACCACAAACTGTCGCTCATGTTGTATAGCATGCTGCTTTTTCAACTCATAGACGTGCTAGGCATCTTGACCAACATGAACATCAAGGCTCGGGGATGGGGAGCACTGGCCATATTAACTTTTGAATATGTGCCTGTGTTCACGCTCACGCCACGGTTCATCCTGAACATGCGAGCGATGTATGCACGCGATGCTCGGGGCCGATGTGGTTCGCAGGATATCGACACCGCATTCGGTCTTTCGACGACGTCTGAGCGTGGTAGGAGCGCGATGGTATTTGCAGAGGCCGGAAAGCACGGGGAAATATCGATGGTAGAGTGAGAAGTACAGGACATGGGATGTGGTGAGGATATTCTGCACGTCTTGCCACAGACTCTAGCGTTCACCTTGTGAGAGTTACAATGGCCTTCTTCGTCTGGTCCGGTCTGCGACCCTAGACCAGCCAACCACAGTCTATGGACCGTTCAATTAAG
>JBBPTN010000494.1:0-15562 GCA_038094075.1 Xerocomus spinulosus
ACGGCAACAAGCCATTGGCATTTGTGTATGAGGCTTTCTGTCATTATTCGTTACAGTGAAAGATACTTTATTTCGAGTTCCGGTCCCTTAGCGGGTTTTGCCACGGATGTGGCGCGTCGCAGTTTATCTAGGATCTCACTACAGCGAACCAAACACAGCGAACACCAACACGTGGTTGGCCATGTCCAGCACACATACCCATATATAATCACTCACCGCCTCGAGGTATCCTCGTCCAAACCTCGACGGACAACTAGCAACGTTTCCACTCTATCACTCCCACGCACGCAGTCACTTATCACCTCCATTCAAAATTTCGAAAGCAGTGCGTCAAGGCTGCGCTTGCCTTTGAACCCCGATCAGCAGTGGGCATCTGACCCTCCCCCTCGGCATGCACTTTCTCCCCGCCTTTTTCCGCAAGGATTCAAAAGCGTCTCTCCTCAATGACCTCTTGAAAAAAGTTGCCCAAGAAGACGCCCTCAGCGACAAGGTCAGCTTCCCCCCTCCCAATTCAATTTCCGCCTTTTCGTCCCTACGCCCATCGTCGCCCTATCAATCCCAACTGACGTCTGCCACCCAGGACATCTTCAACGTCGTCGTCATCGGCCAAACAGGCGTCGGCGTCAGCTCCCTTATCAACATGATCACAGGCATCTCACAAGCGCCCGTCTCCACCGATGTCAGTCCATGCACCAAATCCTTCACTGCCTACCCCTTTTCGCTCAACGGCCGTTCCTTCCGTCTCATCGACTCACCCGGCTTTGGTTCCTTCAAATGTCCCACCTCCACCATCACCAAAGCCCTGCGAGAACTCGACGGCCAGTTTGGGATCGACCTCGTCGTGAATTGCTTGCGTGGCACGCGCGGCGATGCCAATGCCGGCTACCAAAATTATGCCGCCATACGGTCAGCCGTGTCAGACGACGTGCCCATCGTCGCTGTCATCACCTGTCTGGAGAGGTACGGCGAGACGATGGATCACTGGTGGTCGACCAACGAAGCAGATTTGAAAGCGAGGCGCATGGTCTTTGCCGATCATGCGTGTGTCACTACACTCGATGCCTCGACCGCGCGCGATGCCATCTTCAAAGACAGACTCTCCGAGTCTGACAAGGCTACAAAGCAAGTGATCATGAGGAATTGTTGGGCCGAGAAGAGAGGCGTCGCAAGAGGAGCTCGGCAAGGAGACATGTTCCTTGGAAATTAATGAGACGTCTGTATGTTACTTTGGTTCGTGTTGGTGGCTGGCTCGTGCTCAGGTTCTGGCAGCGACGGGATGCGATAAAGGCGACGCAGCCGGGTACAGAGGGCTCGTGGGGAGCTTGTGCAGCATGAGTAGGATAGAGGGAAAGAACGTTTGAAGTTGCGGCAATTTTGGCGCAGCTTGAATGAATCACATCCAGTATCAGTCCCTTTACACGTGTTGAACTTCGTACGTTGACGTGATTCCGTAGCAAGTCATACCAAGAGCCACCAATGTTGGGACGAGGCGACCATCGCCCCTTTGTTCGTCGCTGCTTCGCTCACGTAAAACACCTGCTCCACTGTCTGGTGACAAGCGATTGACCCATATCTCTCGGAGCGAAAGATCGGAACACGAGGGACCCTGCAGCTGAGCACGCGAGAACTTTGTGATACCGAGAGGGTGGTGATGGTCATCCGGGGTCTCCCTCGCACCAAATCATACCAACGATGCGAGCATGGAGACCAAAAAAAGGGCAGCTCTGCTGTGGTGTGCCATGATGTCGAGGGGATAAGAGTGGGGAAATCAAAATATGAGTGCCAACATGGGGCCACTCCGAAGCACGCACCAAGCGCGGGCGTGCGGCATGCTTTCCATGAGGCGTCACTCGTCCCATTGGGGATGCCTTTTTAAAAGAGCCACCACTGCAAGGGATAAGAACGCCGTTGTTGAGCTCCAAATTACCCTCTCCCAACCACCGCGTGCGTCCCCCCCAAGCCCTCCGCCTTTAGAATGGCGTCGACCAAGTTCTTCGCACCAAGCAAGCTCTTCACCGAAACAACCGTATTCAGTCGGCTACGCGGGTTGAACCCGTTTGAAACCAAAACCTCGCCACTACCCATGCCGGTGGATAATGTGAGCCTCTCGATCTGGTGTGCATGCAAAAATAAAAAAACGTTTCATTCACACGACCTTAAAAAAAGGGCGACCGGGTGCGCGTCATTGTCGTCTTTGGACGAACTGGCATGGGCGTCAGCTCCCTTGTAAACCTGATCCTTGGCCGCGAAGACGCACCTTTCAGCACCGACATGCACCCTTGCACGCTGGCACCAGCCGCATATAGGGTGGAAATCAACGGACACGCGTTCGATATTTATGACATCCCTGGATTCGGGAACGATTATGCCCCTGAGAAAACTATCGGCGACCTCTACACCGAGCGTGGCATCGACCTCCTCATATACTGTTTGAGACCAAAGGAAGGGATCGCGAAGAAGATTTACAATGCCATTCGATCCGCTGTGCCGGAGAGAGTACCCATGGTCGGCGTCATCACCGCGCTCGAGAAACACAGCGAGTCGATGGAAGACTGGTGGTCAGGACCGAGGAAGAATGGTGAGATGCTGGCATCGAGGGGCCTGAAATTCGCCGATCACGCATGCGTGACGACGTTGTCCCGAGAAGACGTCTCTTACAACATGGACTTGTACGAACGACGGTATCAGTCGACGCAGGCCGTCAAGAACCTCATCTGGAGGAACTGTAACGGGACGAAACGGGCCACGTACGTGAAGAGTGCGGGATATTTCCCTGACCTACCGTACGTTTGATGCCTCTTTGTGTGTTCCTTGATTTCACTTTTCGCTTTGTTTCTTTGTACGACTACGACTAGTTGATAGGCAGGGCCTTCGCCATTCACGTTAGCTGTATGTTCACGATAGGATACCCGGACGCTCTACCTTTGTTTATGACTATAACCTACGCTCGTTTCCCTAGTCCTCACCTGTTTGTCGCTCGTTTGATACAAAATTCTTACAGCTGGTTTGGGTGTACTATACCTTGCCGAGTTTGTACCACCGAGGATCATAATCTTCAACACAAGATCGATCACCAAATCGTTGTTTCAAAGACTATGCTGGCAGGAGAGTTCACGCTAGATGCTGGGAAAGAACAAGTTGTATAAATACGACTCGCTCGATGTTTGGCATTTTGTTTATTTCCAAGGCTCTTGTCAAACAACACCAAATTCTGCAAACTTCCGGAAAGTCACATGTCCATTTCCGGAAATGTGTTTACCATGAGGTGATCGAGAGTCATCCGAATGCCTTGGGCGTAAACCTGGGTGGCAGTACCCCGGCGTCTTACCTACCACTACCCCCAGTCTCGCCCCACAGTCCGCCATGGATACTGCCCTTTCGACGTACCCGAACCAGGTGGCATCTGGACGGCCACACACGGTAAACCATGTTGCTCACCGCCACCCCTTCATACTCACCTTCTTCCAAGAAACCCTACGTAGTGGTTATCTTTGGTCGTACCGGGGTAGGCATCAGCTCTCTCACGAACCTTATCCTCGGACACCCCATCAGCAAGGACCACTCGAACGCCAAGACGGCCACGCATCGAATCAAACCCTACTCTACATCATTTCCAGGTTCCACACGACAGTTTTCGCTGTACGAAGTCCCTGGGTTCGGTGGGCCGATTCCAGAAGGGACTATCCTCAAAACGATCCGCCAGATTGACCGCGATGAAGGGATCGACTTGTTCGTATACTGTTTTCGGAAACAAAAGGCGACGGTGATACCCAATATTGTGCGCCTTGTTCGGGAGAGTGAACCGTGGCGACAGGTGCCCATGATCGCCGTCGTCACTGAACTGGAACGATTTGAACCGGGAAGGGAGATGGACGACTGGTGGGATGTGTCACTCGAGGGTGAAGATGGACACACAAACGGCACGTTTGTCGAGCGTATGTGTTTTGGGGGAGATGATGGGTTTAATGCACACGTGTGCGTCACAACGCTGCCTCTGAAAGAAGTCGCTCTCTTGGACGATTTGCGCAAACGGAGGGACTGGTCTGAGGAGCGAATTCGAAGGGTGATTCTACAGCAGTGCAGGAGACAAAAGAGAGGTGAGTGACAATTTGAAGGGGCACTTGGTATGCTAAGACACTCGTTTGCAGCACCCGGCAGATCAGATCCCCGCTGTGGCTGTCTACGTGCTTTGTTCACTTGGTGTTAGAGTGGGTGGTTCTGCGCATCTCTCTCAGGGAAGACCATCTGTATCTTGGCCTCATCTTGGACTAATTGGTGTTACTCACATGCTTTTTTGCATTGGTCGCAATGCGCTTTAGGGGGGAAGAGTGAGGAGATTGTCACCGTAGTACAATAATGTCAGGATTTACAAGAGAATACAAAAAACACGCGCAAAACTGGTGAAACATGAGGATGAACCTGCATACCACTGGCCAGTGGCAGAGGGAGTATCTGTACCATAAGGACGATCAATGGCCCTACGACTTGCTATGAACCCGAGCAGACAGGTGCGAGATAATGAGGGTTTGGAGTTTCCTCGTGGATTCTTCCTTCTTCCGTCTTATCAAGCATATGTGGTCTGTGACGAGATCGAGGCTAGGAAAGTGCTTTTTATTTTCTTCCCACCAGTCGGCGTCCGGCTTGGGCGCAATGTGATTAATGACGACAAGGACCGGAATGTTTCCGTCGCCGTGTTTCCTCCACTTGTCCCTCAGGTAGTCCGCAGTCGCCGTTACTTGTGATGGAAAATCTTCCATGCAGATGATGGCGAGGCTGATAGGCACCCGCGGAAACTCGAGAGGGGATTTAGCGTTGTAGTCGAAGCCTGGGATATCATAGAGCATGACTGGGACGATCTTTGCTGCATCTCGAAGTTCGATCTGATAGGAAGCCATTTTCTTCGTGCACCGCGTCGTGTCGTTTGATACCCGGGCAATCTCTTTCCCCGCAATCAAGTTGACGACGGAGCTAACGCCGCCACCCATGGGACCAAGTACCATGATATTTGGTAAATTAGGGTCATTCGTTCCGTTGGGTGAGCGAGGCGCGTCGCTGACGTTTAGCAACACCGACTGCAGGGGTTTAGCAGCAGGGGGCGGTCCTCTTATTCATACGAACCTGTCTCTTAAAGCACATACTCGGTAATTCAACAAGCTGAAGATAGGGATGAGCTGAGGCTTGTTGCGGTGCGTGATGATGAGCACGCTGTGTACAGGACGAGGAGCAGTAGTAACCTGGCTCCTACAGCATGGTAGTTGCCATGCCTTGGAAATTAAAAGTCACGCACCATGTGCACACCGTGAAGCCGTTACATGAAGAACGGATGGAGTATGTGATCGTTTGATTCACAGTGACCTCGCTATCAAAGTACTCTGGTGACAAAAAGTTGAGTAGGATAAATCACAAATAACCAAGTTCACACCTTCAGCGTCCTTTTCATCCTTGAAGTAAGTGCCTACAATCGGAGGGTCCCCATGCCAAGTGTTGGCGATGTCGACTGTTCTTGTCTAGGGTGGGGTAGACCTTGGATATTACATACTGCCAAGTTCCATCCGACGCGGACAAGCCGACACCCTGGAGTCTTGTCCAGCACCCTCGTCTACTACTTCCAACCCCCACCCCGAGTAAACACCGTTTACCTTCTTCACCATGTACGCTCACGTTCTGGCGCGTGATGTGCCTGTAAGACGGCTCCTTGGGCGACTGAGTTCCGCAAGCCCCAGCACAGTGCAAGGCAGGGTTGTCGTCCTTAGACGGCGCTATCACGACGAGTCGTATGGTTTCCGGAGGGTACGCGAATTCACCATGCCAGACTGTACGTCGCAATACGCGTCTTTCTTGACCACGTCGCTCATGGTTGGTATCAGACACATCCGAACAGCTGGCCAACCGTGCAACGAATGCACCCTTGTTGCGCTATGCAGATGCCCTTCGCACCCATGGACACCGTGCTGCGTCCATCGACCCCCTTGATATCCTCCGACGTGAACGTGTTGCAGCACTCGAACCTGCGCGATATGGCTTAACCGACCCTTCTACTCAGTATAATGTTGACGGGATTCTTTGGACTGGCGAGGGTCACGGGAAGGGAACGAACTGGTCCCTCGACCAGATCACTGGCTTTCTCAATGCAATCTATGTGGGACGCATCGCATACGAGTACATGGACCTCCCGAGCAAGACAGAACGTCTTTGGTTTGCGCATCTCCTCGAATCCGAGGCAGCCAATGTTGTTCATCCCATTGTTCCGGAGTGCCAACGGAGAATCCATGAGCTCCTTGCGCGTTCCGAGGTGTTGGACACGTTCTTGCAAGCCAAGTTTCCAAACCTAAAGAGATATGGTTTGGAGGGTGGTGAATCCATGCTGCCTGCACTCGACGCGCTGTTCGCTGCTGCTGCGGAGGGTAAGTGTTTTGATAAAGTTCTTCTGTTTCCAATGGCTGACTTGGGTCGTGTGACCTAGCTGATATGACCCATCTCATCCTTGCTATGCCCCATCGTGGACGGCTGAACTTGCTCACCTGTCTGCTTGGCTACGACCCCGCTGCGCTCTTCCACAAGATAAAGGGCGGGGCGGAAGTGCAAATCGAGGGTGACACGGTTTCCGGAGACGTGCTCAGTCACTTGAGTGGGTATATGCGCCCTGTTTCATTTTTCGAGAGTAAATATTCTCCCTCTAGCTGCTTCGCCAATGTTGAACTATGGAGGGAAAGAAGTCAAGATATCCCTTTTGCCGAACCCTTCGCACCTGGGTATGTCTCTTCTACCGGATGTATGCGTGTATCTTACTGGTTTTCCGTTTGCTGTCCTTTCCAGAGGCTGTGAATCCCGTTGCACTAGGCAAAGCTCGCGCCAAACAATACAGTCTTCTCAAGGACCTCGAGAAGGGAGGCGTTGGAGCAAAAGGGTGTATGCTCGGGGATAAGGTATGCTGTAACATCTGTCTGAGGTGTGTGTGTTAATTAATATTGGTTTGAAAAGGTGATGTGCGTACAGCTTCATGGGGACGCAAGCTTCACAGGGCAGGGCGTGATCATGGAGACACTTGGCTTAAGTATGTGATATTTTTGTTACAGCGCCATGTTTTCACCACTAGCCTGCAGGTAACCTGCCACATTATACCAGTGGAGGGAGTGTGCATATCGTAGTCGAGTGAGTGCCATCATGTGTTTTGATCACCCAAGGTTTGTCATACTGACGAATACACAGCAATAAGTGTGTACAACCCTGTTTGATTCTTCTGCCCTTGACAATTTGGCTTCTAGCATTGGCTACACGACGCCCGCATCCGCCGCGCGATCTTCGCTCTATTGTTCCGATGTTGCAAAGATGGTCAACTGTCCAGTCCTGCATGTAAATGGCGATTATCCCGAAGGTAAATGTCCCCGAGCGCCATGATTCGCTAAACTAAGGGTCATTCCACAGATGTTTCTCGTGCGATTGAGATTGCATTCAAGTACAGAAACTACTTCAGAAAGGATATCGTCATCGATCTGATGGTGTATCGCCGCTGGTAAAACACTTTTTGATACCACTACAGAAATGTTGAAAAGGTTACTTGTCAGGGGCCATAACGAATTGGACGAACCCGCATATACCCAACCAATCATGTACCAGAAGATCCGGTCGAGGCAAAGCGTGCCTCAACTCTACGAGGATAAACTGGTGGTGCGTGTCGGTCTCCCTGCGAACACGTATCGATTTTCAATGTTCACGACCCCGCATCTTATTGATTGCTGGTGGTGTGTCCAATAGTCTGACAGTATTATCTCGCAAGACTCTGCATCCTCCCTCCGAAGTTCTTACAAAGCCACTCTCAATGACGCCCTTGCAGCTTCTGCAAGTTATTCTCCTCCCCCGGTCAAGTTCGATCGCCAATGGAAATCTACCGTTATCGATGGGCAGGAGGAATCTATGGTGTGGCCAGGTTCAAAGGAAGCAAAGACGTTTGACACGGGAGTATCAGCCGAGGTGCTACAAATGGTTGGGAAGGGAAGCGTTGAGGTCCCAACCAGATTTGTGCGTACACTCTCTCCTTCGACTTCAAGGGGGATATGCTTATTTTCGGGTTCTTCTTTCAGGATATCCATTCTAGATTGCAGCGGCACGTCAAGAGTCGATTAGCGAGCTTGGATAAAGGAGAGGGTATCGACTGGGCCACCGGAGAAGTGTGTCTCTTTGCTTCTTTGAGCGAATCATGGTGCTTATGGTC
Source organism: Xerocomus spinulosus (assembly GCA_038094075.1). Taxonomy (NCBI): domain Eukaryota; kingdom Fungi; phylum Basidiomycota; class Agaricomycetes; order Boletales; family Boletaceae; genus Xerocomus; species Xerocomus spinulosus. The sequence continues at coordinate 8,213 of JBBPTN010000494.1, forward strand.
GTTTGGTTCGATAGGCGTTGGCGTTTGGCACGCTCCTGCTCGATGGATGTGATGTTCGGATTGCTGGACAAGACGTCGGTCGAGGAACGTTTAGTCACCGGTACGTTTTTGTCACCATTGTGTACATCCATTTCCTATTTTCTATCCTTGCTAATGTCGTGAAGTCATGCAATGCTTGTCGACCAGAACACTGAAGGGGTAGTTGTCCCACTGAATCATGCATTGAACGGAGCTACTGGAAAGCTAGAGCTCGCCAATAGTGCGTAGTTTTCATCCTTGTCTGTACTGCTTACGGACCGGATATTTTTCAGGTTCATTAAGTGAGTTGGCGGTACTCGGGGTGAGATACTTTTCCGGTGGGTATAGGAAATTGGTACTCATTTCGGCAGTTTGAGTACGGTGCTTCTTGGGAAAGGCCTAATCTGTTGCCCATCTGGGAGGCTCAGGTATTTTCATATCCTCATTTTTGTGATACCGATCGACAAAGTTTGAGCCTAGTTTGGTGATTTCTTCAATGGTGCCCAAGTCATCATCGACACCTTTATCTCAAGCGCCGAAAGTTGGTGACCATATTTTTCCTGCCTGCCTCGTTGTAACTTTGTTCTGTGATCACAGCGAAATGGTTGAAGCAAAGTGGGATAGTACTTTTGCTACCTCATGGCTTAGATGGGGCTGGGCCCGAACACTCTTCTAGTCGCATCGAGAGAATGCTGCAGGTGCGGAACCTTGCGTAAGCCTCTATGGATACTGATTGTCCGTCACCAGCTGACAAACGATTCTTATACCCCCGAGTCAAACGCAAATATCAACATGCATGTCGTCTTCCCGACCACCCCAGCGCAATATTTCCATCTTCTTCGTCGTCAGGTGAAAAGGAATTATCGCAAACCTCTTGTCATCGCTGCACCAAAGGGTCTCCTCCGTTTAGCAGTACGTGAACTCGGTTTTTTATTTCATCCAAAGTTCATCATCTGTCTTGCTCCAGGCTGCTTCTTCCAAGCTTTCGGAAATGCTTCCTGGCACACAATTTCATCCTGTTCTTCCCGATGCATACCCACCGACAGAGAAAATCGAGCGTGTCGTGTTGGTCAGCGGAAAGATTTATTACGAGCTCGCGAAAGAACGTGCTGCTCGTGGTGTGGAAGACAGAGTAGCGCTGATACGTATCGAAGAACTTGCACCATTTCCGTTTACGTTCCTGGCGGACGTCCTCAAGCCGTACACGTCCGCACACTCGAAACCTGAATGGCTGTGGGTACAGGAAGAGCCGAAGAACCAGGGCGCGTGGGGACACGTCAAGGATAGGTTGGGAGCCGTGTTGAGTGGATTGGGTGAAGGTGCAGAAGTGAGGTTTATCGGTCGACGTGAGGACGCGGTGCCTGCGACAGGGATCGGGAAGGAGTATCAAGCACAACAAAAGGCCATCGTCGAGGGACCTTTTCAAGGAGTGTAGGATGCAGGCTTGCTTCATGTGGTAGGTAGTATGGATGTGATCTCGCTAACTTTTGTGTCAAATAAGGTGTATAATTGAGCATAGGATTTCTCTTTGCTGGCCGTGTTGCAGTACCTTTGCTGCCCTTTTCTCGTGCGACAGTTTCCTCGGGGGTTTTCTGAGCACAAAAGACGCTCAGTACCTTTCTGTGTTGTCCCACCCATTGTCCGTTCAACCTCCTCCGTGGATGCGAACAGACCCTGCCTGCCTGCTCTCATCGCAGGATCACGCGATCCTAAATGACAACTACTATCTTGTCGTGTCCATCCTCGCGTGAAGACGAGATTGCTCTAGCTTGGCTCTAGCTCTGATTAGTTCGGTGGATTTCGCTTGGGAACAGATTCTGGCAACATTTTCTCACGCGTTCTGTTCTCGTCCTTGAACTTGGTCGATCTATATACTTGAGCTGTAATCCAGGATGTCGACTTCCTAACCACCAAAATGACCATTTTCTTCGCCGACGTCCGACAATGGTCATGACGGCCATGGTGGAGGATTCGACGTGGGATTGGGACCGTCACCCATGTGCAGGATTCTTGGGTATAGCGCAGACACAGGCAAGGACAGGTAAACTATGTCGGTGGTTCTACCTTTTTTCTTCAATCCTGGACATCGCCTCGGAAGTGCGTATCTTCCCAAGCCGCTCGCACTGGTCCTCCCGCCATCTAAGGAACTACAGGCGCACTAGAACCACTGCTGTGCCTAAACGCCGGAAGATCCTGTAAAGCCCGACTAACCAGTATTTCGTCCAACAAAAAGGGATGCTTCTTGCGGCGATAGCAGTTGTCCCAGGTACGATTCAGTGGACACAACTCGGCTAATGATGTGATGCCTGATCACAATGAGTCCATCTCGTCACTATCCACTATCTGGATAGAGAGTGTTATTGGTGCGTCCCTCCCTGCGCTCGCCCCCGAAGTAACAACTCATCGCCTTTGAGCATTACCATTCTGACTATCTTTCACAGTGTAGATTGGCTGTACGATACTGACAATGGTTGAACATTATATTTATTTGATACCGCAAGGATCAAGATCAGAACGTTCCTGATCGGCGAACATGCCGAGCACAGCACATGGTAATGGCTTCACATGCTACAAGTCTGATCAACGAATTCAAGCACGATAGCATCGCAAGATAGCATCGCCTTTGCTATCCTGATCCTTTGCTAACCACATGGTATACGATCCATTCACGCTCTATGTCTGCTCCTTTGCTGCAATCGTTGACCTCATCAGAGAGACGCAAGTCGAGTAACAAATGTTTCCAAAGTGAGGCGAAGATAATCCCGCGGAAATGAATGAGGCAGTGCCCTCAGAATCATCGACACAGGTTTTGGTCATTATAGTTGGCCCGAGTTTGATCATACAGGCTCCTCTTGACCATCAACGTGGAAATGCTGCTCTAGATCATGTTCTTGATGTGTTGTGGAGTTGTTGGTGTCGCAGAATCGTCTCCGCTTTCCTGATAGTTTCCCGACATGAGTTATAGATGTGCCATCCATCATTCGAGCCTGAGCCTCTGTCGGCGACATCACGCTCCGCCTTAGCCCTAGCAAGCTTTCCCGATCGACTCCATGACCTCCACACTCCAGCAGGACGTCACTGGCATTCTCTGGAATAACTATGTATCTCGTACGTCCTTCATCCTCTTATGTACATTCACCTTATGGTTCATCGCAGTTGCGGTCATCACCGCCGTCGGATATGATTACAGTAAGTAGTATCATCTGGGGTTCTTTGCGCTGAACAACCTCACATCGCCAGTCCTCACATTTTCTAACGAGGTGTGTCTTAGACGCGACACACATATTCTGACCATTCACGATATTTTCAGGTCGAATACATCTGGGTAATCGGGTAAATCCATATGATCGACGTGTTCTAATATGGACCTGGTCACAGAACAGACGATGGACACGGGTGTCCACGTTTTTTGTCATTGTATGAATTCTTCATCATGATTGTATTTGGTGCTAAACATTGTCCGTTTTCAGGCTCGTTATTGCGGATTGTGTGCTGTCATGTAGGTGCTCAAACCTCACAGTTCACAGCACGTCGATTTTTTTTCTTTATTCACGCATTAGATCCAACTCTGTCTGTGCGTTCCATACCTGATATATCGAGGTACTCCGTACTCATCCAACCCGATCTGAAAAGGGGGGAGTTCGTTCCTCCCCGGACCTACGAATGTAAATTTCTATACCTGCGAATGGTAATGATGCTGACATATTCAACCGTTGTAGATGTACGTGTTGTCTTTATATTGTGAACAGTCCCAGGTCCTGAAACATTGAAATAGTTGTGAATGTGTTCAATCGGCATTTTTGACCTTCACACTGATCAAGATCGTTTCTCAGGCTATATAATTTTCATTGTGAATGATTGGAGCTTCAGTATATTTCTGTGGGCCTCAGATCGTGAGATTTTCTTTACTCTCAGTGGCCGGACTGAGTTTGTTGGTGTAGTGGTGATGATCCTCCGTGTCTGGGCATTATACAACCAATCGAGGATCGTTTTTGCGATCCTCCTCACGTTTTATAGCGTGGAAGTAATCACATTCCTCGTATCAAACCTCATATACAACACGCACAGCAAATCTGGATGTGAGTTGAAATAGATCCATATCAAGTGTAATATGTGACAAGATAATTTCTCTCTTTCGTATAGTTGATACCGTTCAAGTGCTTTGGTATTCATTTTGTACAGCAGCCACTCCCTACGCACCAAACATGGTCCTGAATTCCATCCAGATCACTCTCGGTACATCGATGTGTCTTCTTACTGCTAACAAATTTGTCCAGGAGTCACTCCAAGTATACAGAGTGACAAAGTCATTCCAGCTCAATCGCTACATGCGCCTTCTCGTAAGGGACGGAATGGTCTACTTCATCGTGTACGTCCAATCACCTTTGCATTCTCTCTCTGAAACGGCAATGTCAACGTTCCACTGTTCTAGTGTCCTGTTTACCGCGCTACTTTCCATACTGAGTGGCATGGGATTCATTTCAATGTACACATGGCAAGTTGCACTGGCCGCAGCGCAACAAATACTCCCATATACACTCGTTCCCCGGTTCATCATCAGCTTACGGGAGTTATACGCACGAGATGTCCGAGGCAGGCGAGGAAGCGATATCGACACGGCCTTTGGTTTAGGCTCGCAGTCTGCCAGTACTGCGAGTGTGATCGTGTTTGCCCATGCTGAACAGAACGAGGGCGAAGAGGGACAGGGAGACGGACTAGAAGTGGAGGGGGTACAGGAAGTTCGGCGCACCCGTGACAGTGCCTGATGGGCTCGAATAGCAGTCATTTCGAAGGTCATGGGCTTGTTATTTATGCAACGACGCGAATCTATGACAACAGGATTGATGGTTGGTCATGTATATCCTAGTACCTACTATTTATTTCACCTGTCTTGCAGTGCTCAGGTGAGCAAGCTGTCGATGACAACGTCCGTGTCGCCATGTCGCCATGCTTTCTTTCCTACTACTTGTCTGCTGGATTCGAACGGATGGCTGGAACTGAACGGATCAGCAACATATACAGGTGTCAGGCCCTGAACGCCAACATAATCGCCACAGCGATACAACATACCCTTGTTTCCAGGAAACTCGCCCAAATACCGTGTACCCGGCCGATTTCGGTCCCGACACCCGTTCGGTCCCGATCTTGACCAGCTGTACTAACTCCCACCTGGCACGAGCACGCGGTGAAGGCGTTGAGGATGCTCTGCAACTGGTCCCGCGTGTAGCCGCAGATGATGAGTCGCTGGCGCACGAGCGCAAACTTGGATGTCCGATACGCCGCTAGGTCGGTCCTGGAGCAGAGAACGAGATGGGGGCTGGTAGGGAGAGTGGGGGTAGCTCTGAAAGTGACGAATGTTATTGAGCTTATTTGCCATCATACAGGGGAGGATATAGGGTTTTTGAAAAAAGTGCATGACCCTGCAATACGTGAGTAGACAATGTATATTTAACCTCCAGGTTCATCGTATCCAAACAGATTAGTAGACATCCAAATCACAAGAGACTTACACGTAAGAAATGGAAACAACAGTTACGCGCCCGAACCTTGATTGATATGGTATGCTGATATGATCAGCATGATACCTACTTCTCTTGTATTCGGGAAACCAAGGCTATTAGTTTAAGTCAAACACCCGACCGATTTGCGAACCATGCCTGCCTATTGTGCGAACACATCGTCGAAGTGCCAAACATCTGGCATTGTGTTGACATACGCTTAAATAACGCAGACAAACTGCAAATGATGCTGACAAACGTTCGAGGTAGAATCCTAAAAACATTGTGCACCTAGCTTGGTGAAGGTATAGCACACACCCTGTTTGCAAACCTGTCCACTCTTGCACAGCGAAATCGGGTATATGTGTTGTGCATGGTTCCAGATTGGAGTGGCCCGCCTGAGTTCGCCAGGGCAACTTGCCACACTCAAACGAGTCCTCCACTGCACCCCCCACCCACGACGCAACCTGTTCTAGCACAAAGCATGGGGATCGATTCAGGACCCTATGCCACTGAGTATTGATGATACCATCTCCTTTGCCGTCGGTTCGGCCGCCAACTTACCTTGACCTGCGCATTCCACTTGATCGCCCCCTCGCACGACCGATGAAAAGCGCCAACGGATCCGCTCCGGTCCCGAGCATATATGAAGTTTGTATGCGGAGGTCGACACGGGGAAATAAGACCTGCGAAGACGAACGTCAAGGGACATGACACTTCAAAACGGAAATGAATACGGAATTCTGTGTCAAAGGGCGTTGGCCTGGACCTTGTGACAAAGTTTCGCGAGGCTATCACTGTCGGATTCCATGTCAGGGACATGGAACAAAGTTCTGTTGGAAGTAGCCAGAATCGGAAGCGTCGTACGGCCGATGCCGCACGCCGAACTTGCGCTATTGTTCACTTACGTTGGAATACGGAAAGGCTCGAACATTTGCCCCAAAAACATACAAGTTTTCCTCTGGTGGTAGGTAAGAATGCTGTTCATACGTTACCTGTAAGGGTAGACCCGACAGTCGGAGGAGCCACTGCGAGGTACCCCGTCCATGGCCAACGTAACATATTCCCGATCCTCTGGATCAGGTCTAGGTGAGAATTGGTTCGTATAGCACCAGCCAAGTTGAAGACATTCTGTAGCGAGTTCGCCTTCATTCTAGCATGATTCAGTGATATTTTGTGCTCTACATGTGAGCTGAGGTCTCCTTATGAATTTGGGGTATGGAGGTCGAGCCTGGGAAAGTGGCGGAATGACAGCACATCAAAATGCTTCCATACACGTTACGTAATCACAATGTTCTTCTCTTCTTCGTTTTACCCCGTTTCGGTGCACGGCAAAATGTGTGTCTCAAGGAAGAACGAGCTCAATGATTAGCATGAATTACGGGGACGCCTTGCTCAGGACTCTCAGCTTTTGACACAACTGACTTGGTTGACTCAAAGTTCAACTTGGAAACGGGGTACTTTGTCCCGTAATTTCTGGGAAAGGATACGTATCTCAACGTATCCAAATTTTTGGCAAGTATGCTTTACCACACGGAAAGTTTCGCTAAAGCGTGAATAACACTTTGCAGCCACCAGGATCGATCAAGGGTCTGCTTCTTGGCCGAATGTCATCGTGCTGCCGAGTCTTTCGGGTCCTCATCCGAAGTAGGATATAAGGGACGCGACCATTTGTTCCTAGAGCAGTGCAACCACTACCTCCCATTGCATCTCAGTCCTTCCAACATGATTGCAACACAGACCATAGTTGAGCGTACGACACACTCCTTCAAGGGCTCTCTGTACCTCCTTCCTTCTGACGAGGAGGAACGTCAGAGGTACGAGATCGTATCCG
>JBBPTN010000495.1:0-15461 GCA_038094075.1 Xerocomus spinulosus
CTTCGGCGAAACGAAGGGAGCACTCGTTTATCAGTTCCATCTGCACATTGAATATGAACACCCGGAAGAGTCGAATGAGCGATCAGACCTGATGCTCGCTGTTAAACGCTCGAGCTTCAAGTGATTTATGAGCAGTGGTCAAGTAAAAGTGTTCCAGCGTACCGTAGAGAATATTCTCTAATGCCATCGTCCCGTCCACGCCGAAACAGTCTGCAATCGACCGAATGCGATCGGGTCGAAAGGTACCTTCGGCTGCTATGAACTTGACGCAGCAGCATAAATTATTCATACATGCCTTCAGTGTCGATGTATGCTACCTAGTCAAATAAATAAACGGAGACGTTATTTTCGATACACGAAATACCTTCAACCCCTCCTAATCCAGCTGGAAGTTGGGACACTACGCACATTGTGTGCGCCATCTGTGTCTTTCCCGTGCGAAACTCGCCGAACACATTCCGGAAGTTTGATCACTTTAGAATTAGAGGCAGTATATAGGATATGCTTACCTTCTGTAATGGACTAAGACACGATGCCACCTGCGCAAGGAACCTGAATTCCCTACTCTAAAGATAGTGTGGAATGCGCTCCTTACCTCCAAGAATAGCGTCTACAGATTTACTACCAGTACTGATCACGAGAACACGCTTCCTGCGGCCTTGGACCTCAACCCCCGTCGCAAAGGATGATCCCTATGGTAGAATGAGTCTTGTATTCAGAACCGGCATGATAGATGTCTACCGCTATCTTTTGGGCAGCTTTGTGCGTTGGAGGGTGTGATGAACTCAGGTATCTCAGCGTGCGTATATTATGTTACCCTTATTTTCTCAACTTTGGCTTCCGACATGCCCTATGACAAGAAATAATACGCACGCACTTCTCGCGTTACAATCGAAGTACGGACCTTGATTTTAAGGAGTTGCCGGCGTGTCGTCATCACTACCAGATACAGTATGAATTGCCGCGCCCTGAGGGGACATAAAAACTGAGTGAGTTAAAAGGACAGGAATGACAGGTTACCTCGAGTTTCAGGATATCCTGCACGTTGATGCCCTGAACGAGACGGTGATAAAATACATGAAAGGCAGGAAAGATCATACCTGCTGCTGAAGTTCGTCTACGTCGAAGAACGGGGTCTGGAAAGGTATACGGTGTTAGTCATTTATGACAGAGTTGAGAAGGATCGCCCACTTCCTCGACGTCGTCCAAAGCTGGAGGGCTTGGCGGCCTACTGGATGGGCTCTCCTCTCGCACAGTAGGACGACGGGGGGGCATGTCTGTGTTCAAGGTGAACGTCCTGCGTAACACGCATTGAAATAGGGCAGACACGTCAAAGCGACGCATATACCCGGATTTTCATGCATCAATGTTTGCAAAATTTCAAAAAGATCGTGTCCTAAAAGGCTTGAGAGGACGGTGAAGACAAGAAAAATAAATGCCAGGACCGTGGATTGAACACGGGACCTCCAGAAAACGACTGAGTCTTCAGTCTGTTGCTCTCCCAGCTGAGCTACCCCGGCGTCACCATTTTCCGGCGTCCCTAGCAAGACACGAAATATCTTTCTATGGATTACTCGGGATCAAAACTGGAAATATCTCCGACCACCTCTTCCACATGTTCGGTAGTAGCCGACGATGAATCCACGGTCTGCTCCGGAGCTAGACGTTGGTCGCCTTCTAGATTGCTCCGCGACTCTTCCAATGACAATATAACTGGTGCCCTTATCTCGGGAGTAGGTCCACTGAAGTCCTTCCCAGTAATACGGGACAGGGTTTGTATGTCTAAAGTCAAGTATAAGTGTGGAAACGAGTGGCTTTCAAGTAGGGGTACAAACCATATGGCTTACGGTTTTTCAAGGAATAATTTATTCGCTGTGAATTTTTCTTGTCCTCGCTTTTGAATTTGTTTTTACAAGCCTTGCGATCCCGTCCAGGCAGTACGTATGAAATAAGCTCATAATTTTCACCAAACTGCGACAGAGCCTGAGAAAGCGTCAAGGCTCAGTGAAGTCTCCCATGCAACCAAGTGGCTTACGTCGTAGAACAACTCGGTCTCCTGGGCACTCCAGCGCGACCCACGAAATCGCCTCGAGTATGTAGCGGAATTAACAAACTTGGTGACGTCGGACTCTTCAACATGTGTGTACTCCGCAGTATCTTCTTCTGCATTACGGTCGACAAATAGAGACTCTTCATCAATGATGGTCTCTCCGCTGGGACCAATCCGGACTTGAACATTGTATCGACTCGTGGCCACACTTTGGGAATAGTCGAAACCTTGTTCAGAGCTATCTCTGACCGTAGCAAGATTCCCAGAGACAGGTTCCACAGATGATGGCCCGGGAGTTGCATCGGTCGTCGAGGTTTGTTCGGGTTCACCTTCCGGACGGCTTACTTGCGCGGCATCGTTGTCTTCACTCCTTCCATACTTCTTGGCTTCCATCCTCATCCTCATCCTTGCTCTTTTATCTTTATTAGACTTCTTCCAGGCGAGATGGTTGTCAAGAACTTGGGCAGCCTTGCTACTTATGCGACCCTGGCCCGTGTCTTCGCATAAGGCAGCCATAGTGACTGAAGTCGGATCCAAATCCTCGCCGGGGTCTGCATCTGTATCGAACACTGGAGTTGCGGGTCGTCGTACCTTTCTGGACTTTGGGGGAGAGGTGCTTGCTCGCGATTTGGAATGCAGCCTCCGCTTGCCATGATGCTGAGGGACTTGTTCGTCGATCAGGACCTCGGTATGGGAAGGGCCAGCGGGCGCAGAAATCTCGTCGACGGTAGGGGGAGGCCCAGATCTAACTGGTTGTGCCAGAGGGGAGGAGGATATGATGGTAGGAACACCATGCTTGGTAGTGTTTGCGATGGCAACAGGAGCCGCGTAGTCGACATGTCCCTGAAACGAAACCTGGGGATGTATCGTGGAAGGGTCGGAAACGATGACAGCGGAAAGGCCCTCTGGAGTACTTGGAAGAGCGGTTTTGTGTGTCTCGAGCAGAGGTTGTAAAGTGTCCTGCAATATCGAAGCTGAACTGTTCTCTGCAGGCCGTGATCGCGCTTTGGCCACTGGACGGAATACAGTACTTCCTTTCTCTGTAGACGTTGGGTAGTCGATAGCGCAGAATTGGTAGCTAAAGAGACCTACGAACGCGGGTGCTCATGATAAGAGGGTGTTGCACAACAAAGTCAAACAAACGTCTTTATGATTCGTAGCCAAGTACTGAAACTACCCGTTGGTGACATTCCGGACTGGGAGGTCGATGGCAGCGACAGCGAGCCATCAGATCTAAAATCCCCCGCAGAAAGGCGAGCAGCCATTCGTCTGTTTGTTTGCGATTCTGCCTGACCCACCTTAGCTTCGTCGTTCTGCAGTCTTTGAAACAATGTTAGATCAACCAGTCGCTAGAGCATGACCATCGCTCACTGTCATCATCGCAGCGAGGGACAAATGGCTCCGCGAAATGTTTCCGAAATTCTCAAGCCGTGGAAGAGGGGGCAAACAACCAGATGTCGTGCCACCCCCACATACGATATACAACCGCGGCAGATGTACGCTCCAAATCGGCCCCCATGACTTTGTGGATACAACGGTGTTCGAAGTACACTACCGTTTACTTCCTGTGGCCGTTTCTCAACCAACAACGTTTGTGTATCAGTCGGCGCCGGCAGGTTCATCATCACAAGCAGCTCATCAATCCCAACCCGTGTCATCCTTGCCTACTACACCTGCCACGGAATCCAATGAAATTCTGTCGCCCTTCTCCCCCACTCTGCCTGTGCCTCCCGGATTGGTCACTCAGGTCAATTCTGCAGCAACATCAAACCCAGCGCTTTCAAATCTCTTGCAACTAGCTGCTTCTGGGCGGGCAACGCCAGATCAACTCAAGACTCTCGGTCTCCTTATCCAGTCACTAGCAAGTTCTTCAGCAACAACCGTCCCCACTCCTAGCTCACAACCAGTTCCACCAGCAGCCGATCCACCGAGTGCTACACCCGCAGCGACACACCAATACCAATACCAAACACCCAAGGACTTCGATATAGTACTAGAGTTCCGGGAATCTCCTTCAGATCGTTGGGTATTTCCACGCGGACCTGCCACGTGCGAGTTTGTCCCTACATCCGCAGATTCGGGGTCAACAGGTGACCTCAAGGTCTCTACCATCGTTCCCTTCCCTAGTACGGTACCACCGAAGGATCCGTCTGGATCTGAAAGTATCGGTTTAACAGAGTTGACTACCAAGCAGGTCACTGAATTCTACTTCAAGACGGCAAACTCATACATATGGGACACCTTTATGCGTTGGGTAGGACCCAAGGAAAAGATGGAAGAAAACCGTAAAATTCTTCTGGAAATTGTAACAGATTCCCTCATCATGATTTTCCGTTTTCCGACACGCTTTCTATAGGAACCACCTGAACAAAAATTCCTGGCATACCGACTTCCCGAAGGTTCGCAGCTCACCCAAATACAGAATGTATGCACACAGAAGTGAAATCTCAGTGGATATTGACGGATATTGCAGGCTGCCATGCCGTCATATACCATGAAACTGATCAAACCCTCGAGTGAAGGTGGAAAACCAAAACGAAGATCTGCTCCTCGTAAATCCGTGCAAGACCCTCCAGGCTCCCCGACGGCGAAGCGCAAGCGGCAAGCCCAACCTAAGACACCAGTCCCTCCCCCAAAGATTGCTTGTTTTGCCTGTGGTCAGGCGAATGTGCCATTGATCATGGGAGGCAGTAAGTGGAGGAGTCCATCGTACTCGGTTAGTAAATTGATCCTTTGTTCAGGATATTGTCGACCATGCGTGGAGGGTGGCCGGGTCGGAGAAACCTCCCAAACGCTGCCTTCTGTAGAGCTGCTCCCGAAGTCCAACACGTCTCAACCAGACAAGGCACCTTGAAGCAGAGATCCCAGCAAACTGGATGATAATAGATAAGAATATATACGTTGGTGCCACGGAGTGATGCTCGATTTTCATGTACATATGCCAATACACCATCCCAACCACCACGCGACGACTGCAATGTACAACAGGAGGACGCAAATCTCGAATATCAGAGCAAACCACTGGATAAGTATTACTACCCAGAAAAAGGGCATGATCGCCCAACGAAATGCTTGGTGGTCGATCCACAAAAGACGATAATGCCAGGCTGAAGTGATTGCAGCCCTTGCTTGCAAGAACGTGATAATGAGTGTAACGGCGCAGAGGCAGAAAAGCGCAACCCAATGACGAAGCGAGCGACGCGGCACGGACTGCACTGGGTAGCGTTTGGGTTCTCCAGTGAACTCGTTTCTGTACCATGGAATGATTATAAAATCTTGCATATCTTCCCCTATGATTTTGCCGTAGCTTCTCCAAAACGGGGCAATTGTATCAAGGATTAAAGTCAAAGCATCCATACCGAGTTCCCAGATTTGTTGGTACTGATCCTTGTAGCTCTCTTCTAATGCAACGATATGCGAAAGCTGAAATGTCACCAGGTAAGCATGATAAATGCGAGAAGAGTAAGAGTGAACCTCGGGATAAACAACAGATGTATGGGACAGAGCATCGTTAAATTCCTCTTTGACAGTTGAGTGAGATGCCCTAACTTCTGTCAGCATTCGTGACACCTCGTCCGCTCGCTCTTGTAAAGGTTCTCGTTCTCTTTCGAGTGCTTGCAGTTTCTCCATAAGAGTAGAGATCGGCTTGTCCAGGACATTTTCCGGCACAGACACTGCAACATCGGCTCTCGCTCCAGAGAGAAAACCTGCAAGAATCTCACGCTGTCGAGTCACCCGTGCATGTATATCCTCGACAACCCTCCAACCATTGCGTTTACGGGTACCACTGGTCACAGCGGAAGGATCGTGACTGAGGGCATCGAGTAACTCCATCGGGAGACTACGGTACGCAATACCTAGTGCTGGCATCACGCTGGAACAAAGTAGTTCGTACTCCCGAACGTCCGTGGCCACTCGTTGCATTCGATGACGGAGCCTGTGGTTGTGATTCTTTAATTCCTCCAGTGACCTTGAGTAGTGTGAGGCAACCATAAGAAGATACATAAGATGCACACCTTAATCTCAGGTCATATTCCGCTTCCAGTCGACCATCCTCGTCGAACTCTCCCTTGGGTTCCAACTGGTTTGGACAAGTGCCTGACATAAAAGGCAATGAAGCACTACGATACGAACGCTTGTCTGGAGGTCGAGAAAATGCGACGTCTGAATGATCTCCCTCCGGGAGTATGACGGGCGCTGAGTCAGGGTGACTTGGAAAGGGAGTGGAGGCAGTATCAGCCGGGAATTGAGCACCGATATTCGTGTCTTGTGTATCAATAGGTGTAACAGTCTCTGCAACTGCTTCATGTGGCATTTGCAGGCCGGTCAGGCGAGATTGACGCTTGCGCTGACTCTTCCTCTGGCGACCACTTTGAGAAGAATCGTTCTGATCTTCAGACTGAGAACCGAATGGCGAGGAGGACCCTTCATCGCTTTCTGCGGCTTGCCGACGAAAACGGTGCATGATATCGGGAAAATTGAGGCGACTGCTTGCCGGAGATAGTCGACCGGAAGAATTACGGTGGTGATATGGCGAAGGAGTGTCATTAGTGTTCCTGGAATCAAAGAAAGTAGGAATAGAATGTCGCCATCCTCGAGCTTTCCCTTCGCGCGTTTGTGAATTAAGGGAGTCATGAGAGTTTTCGATGACAGGACTGAAGGATACATGACCCTCCAAGGAACGAACTCGACTGAGGGAAGTACCCGGTGAAGAATTTGAAGGAGAAGATATTCGCCTTGCTGGGGGCTGAGAAGGTGTTTCGAGTGAAGTCGACGCATTTGGTGATTGTGGCTGAGGAGTAGATGGAATGACGCCTTTTTGAGCCTTGATATACTCTTCTACGATGAGCGCAGACACATGCCATTGTGAACGCCGCTTTCCACGTCGGTCAAGTAGGTGTTTCAGCCATGTCAGAGGTTCAGCACTATCGAGCCATGTCCGTGTCTCTGGGCCTAGCCCGGCATGCCAGCGAACAACTTGTACGAGGCCAACCGGATCCTCGCTGGTTACACTGGCATACAAAATATTGTACCGTCGTCCTAGCTGTTCGCTAACGATAGCTGCCTTGCGAACCGTAGACGGTGATGCTTCAGCTCTGATCCTTGAGATCCTATCTAAAACCATAAATTATCAAATGTTGTCGATCACGACGAATTGAACACAGACCCGTGAACAACGCTTCTTGTTTCTCCACAATCGCTTTGCTAGCTGATACCATTCTTTCCTTTGCCTTCCGTTTGCCTCTCGAGATCGACCAACGCCTCTCCAGTTTCTCGTCTTCGGATTCAAAGCCCGTCCAGTCTAGGGTTGCACCACCATTGGAGGAGAGTGGGACAGGATGCAGCGGCGCGGTCCGAGTCGATGGGCTGAAGTCCACCTCAGATGGTAAACCCACTGTTGACAGATACTGAGGAGAAGAATGCGGAGCTGTGGATGTAGAGGCGAATGGCGTGTTTATGTTCATAGACGCATCGGTTGAGAGTGGCACTTCGTCAGATGTCGGATGTGATAATTGCGACATGCGTTCACGTCTCCGCGACTGAAGGTGTAAAGCCCGCTGGACGTCTTGTAATATCTTCGGATCTGGGCAGGTCTAAATGGTTCAGATGATGTTTGTACTAGATACTATATTTACTTGCCCTCATGGGCTGTCGTAACGGGTTCAGAAGGCATAAATAACAAGTGATGGAAAGCTTACAGAGATCATATTCGTCCGAGAAAGCACTCGGTTCAAAGTCGGA
The DNA here is from genome assembly GCA_038094075.1 of Xerocomus spinulosus. Lineage (NCBI taxonomy): Eukaryota > Fungi > Basidiomycota > Agaricomycetes > Boletales > Boletaceae > Xerocomus > Xerocomus spinulosus. The sequence goes on from JBBPTN010000495.1 coordinate 7,793, forward strand.
CGTAAATAAGTCGAGTTTAGGGGACGGGAGCACAGAACTCTGGTTCTGAGTCGGGTTTTTCTTCCTACGAGATCCGTAATGCGGAGTGTTCTTCGACATCCTGCTACCAGATGCTGTGGGATCGGGTCCCAAAGAGCGGACGCGTCGTCTGCCTTCGACCGGGTTTACGACAGTCTTGCTGCCTGACCATGGTTGCAACATGGGTCGTGCAGGTGGAGCGACGATAGAAGACGACCTCGAGGAATCGCCGTGTGCGCGGGTGGTGAGGAAGCGGTCTGGGAAATGTATACGGACAGTCTGAGCTTGAGAAGACACAAGGTGAGGCGGTGGGTTGGGCTCAGACTTGGACACGTCGTCGGCCATGCAAGGAGAAGGAAGAAGAGCCAGTGCTTGATCAATTAACGGCTTTCTCACGACCTTACATCAGCTACTAGTATCTACTTACATCAAAGGTACTCTTGACAACATTTTATCGGAACCAGCTTGACTGGAGGGGACAGAACCTCTCTTGGCTTATAACCGTGGTTTGAAAATTATCAGCATCCACCCATCCTATTTCTCCAACTCACAGACGCCTATGGACTTGCACGCAACAAACAAAACACTTACTCCCTCTGGCCATCAAACAACATTGTGTCATCCTGAGAATCGCAACGATGGCATGGCCTTGTGTCCACCGCCAACCTGACTCTGCTCGGTTTGAATAGCCCGTGTTACGTTTGAAGTTGTCGCCAGTACTAGTGAGTATGTAGCGTCGGGAATACTGCCAGCATAGCCTCGCTCGAAGCGCGACATTGATGTTAAAGGAACCAGGCAAAACATTGTGCGAGAACAACCTGCTACTTACCTTATTTCAAACCGATCCTTGGCTCAGTCTCAATCTGCGTCGGGTCTCTAGTCCAGACACCCGCCAACTTGGTGTGCGATGGACGATGAAGCAATGAAAGGAAGATACACATAATCAGACTAAAGAGACGACTCCTGCTCGTCGATGTAGGGACAGAGACAGCAAAAGTCACGAGCAATTATGATCGTGGCATAGGTCGTCCTGGCTGCGCTCTTCGCTTCAAAATAACACGTCCAAGCATGACAGCGGTGAACGCAGATAATGAATACCTATTGGTGTGAAATCAGACGCGAATTTGTCCTCGGGGCAGAGCATTTGCATACCAGGTAACCACATATGACAGATGGGCATTGCGTACATCAACTGTAGCTGAACGTCCAACTGGTAAACCCTTGTTGAGGAGAGAAGCAGCTTCGCCTGCATGACCATCTGCAAACCATGGATTCACGATCGTCCACAAAAGGAACACGGTAGCTCACCAAATATTTGCTCGACGAAAACGGGTTGGACACCAACTGCTTCTCCTCCCGCCCATTCGGCCATGGAGTCAATGTCTGCCCAGTACCACTTACCGTCTGTAGGACGATTGTCTGGGGTAAACGAATTTCGTTTGTGCGAAGTTCGAAGCATGCCTAGGATCTGTACTTCGCCTTCTTCATCTTGCGCATGGTGGTCGGCAAAGTCTTTGCCAATGAAACCACGGTCGACCAAGACAGTAGAACCATCGGTCCTCACCAGAGGAGTGATGACATGGTAGCCGTGGATACCGTCACGAACACGCGGACCCAGCAGCATCGCATGAGCATGATCCCAATGGCCTCGAAGCAAGACTCGACGAAAGGAAAACTCTGGAATTACGGTGACGCTTGGGACGGCAGCAATTTAGAGTCCCGTCGTTCTAGCAGAGATACGCTCATACTTTATCCGTCCTGGGAGTGAGATGGGGTCACGCTGTAGCTTTTCTTCTAGTTCGTCAATCAGATTGATCTTCCACTGCAGTCGTTGTAGCTGCCACGTTCCCAGCAAGAACGTGAAAATTGGAATGGAACCGAGAAGTAAGATCGTCGGGCTTGACCAGGAAGATTTCTTTGCAGCATTGGATACCGCAAATCCTGAGGGTCCGCCTGTGTGTTGGAGTCGCTGTAAACGCAGTCCTGGTCGCCACCGGGTCAACCTCGGCGTTGGCAAAGCGGTATTGGAGAGTCCTAGACGATGTAGCGAGAACATCCGAAGGTCGATCTTGTTCCCACGCATACTGTACTTCATATACTGCGCCTTCACGGCCACCGGTTGATTTCTTGACGAGTTCCATTTCCCAAGTCATCTAGACGACATGCAAGTAGTCCCTCAGAATCCACCGTAGACCCACTCATGTCGTCGTGGCAGGTCCTATCGAAGGCGACCCGGCTTTGACATTGATGGCGGTGACGAGGTACATTATCCCACCCGCCCAGTTGACAAAGACAAGGCCGAGCAAGAACTGGTAATTAACATAAAGAAAGCTACCAGCGCAGATGAGACTGCGCCAAAGCAGAAGCACGTCCGGAGTACGTTGACGACACCATTCGGTTCCCTTCTTTCAGCCTCACTTTGTCACAGAATGTATCGTGTACACCTGGGATTACCATAGCTCAATATCATTCTGGAGTGGCCTTCGCGTCCAACCAATATTATCTGATGAAGTTCAGACGTTCAAAGCACTCATCACCGTTCATAAAGTCTTGCAGGAAGGTCATCCCAATGTGCGTGCCCCGGATAGTGTATACCAACATTCAACACCGCTCATCTGCTTTAAACATAGACTATAAAAGAGGCTCATGGACAAACTGGATGGCTTGAAACTTGCGCTCGTACCGTCGCTACTGATGGCCAACGGGGTATGTCTCGCCGCGTCCTGCACCGGACTTATCTGAACTCATGACAGGGTACGGATCTCTAATTCGAACTTACGTGCAATTCATTTTGGCCAAGCTACGCTTTCACCGTCTTCGCCCAGAATTTAATGGCTTGTTTGAGTACGAAGAATACATCTCCCTAAAGGGCATTGACGATCCCAACGAAGGGTAATATAGACGAATCGATGCACTCTTTGATCGCTGAATGAATTATAGATATGAGACCATTACTGATCTTATGGGCTTACAAGACCAGATCGAGTCTTTCCAAAGAATGGTTTTTGCGCACTTCAGGCATTCAGCTAACAATGAATGTCGAATTTCTTCTTTGGTTCCACTTGTCAAGGAGAGTTGGGGTATCTACAGGTTTATAACAAGCATGCTGCGAGCTCTGTACCGAAGTAAGGGTGTCAATTTCATCACCTGAAGAACAGCCATCGATTTCCTTCTTCAGGGACAAATGACCACGAGGCATTGGAACCACTGCGCGAACGTTTTAATGCGCAACACTACAATCTACGCAAGTTCTACTACGAATGCTCCAATCTTAAATATTTGACGGGTCTGATTAATGTGCCAAAACTTGGTCAGGTCAGAATTCTTCCATCACGATCCTCTCCGCCATTAACGTATCATACATATCAGGAACCACCGAATCTCTTCGACTCAGGCAATGCCCCCGAACTTCCAGCACGGCCAAAGTCTACGGTGACACCAGCCCCTCCCCCAGCCCCTTCTCCGGACGCTGCGGCTGTCAATGAGCAAGCGCGGATGCTCAAGGAATACGAAGACCAACAGGCTGCCCTGCGCGCTCAACGAGAAGCTGAAGAACGGCAAAGATTGGAGCGTGAGGCGCAGCAGCAACGCGAATTCGAACAGCGGCAACTAGAGCAGGCTGAGCGAGAACGACTAGCACAAGAGCAGCTCTTGCAACAGCAAATGATGCAATACAGCAATCAAGCTGTTCAGCAGGCGAGTGAGTACCAGAGGGAATTACTTGCCATGAGAGGCCAATACGAGAGGGATCAGCTCTTACTTGAACAATACGACCACGTAAGTTTTTCGATCTTCTTTTGACATTGCAAGGGTATGATGTTTTGAATGTAGCGGGTCAAAGCCTTGGAAGGGGAGTTGGCTGCAAGCAACGCAAACATCAGCGCGCAGATGGCCTCAAAAGATGAATTGATCAAGCAGTTGCAGGATCAGGTGTCCTTGTGGCGGAACAAGTATGAAGCGCTCGCCAAGCTTTACAGCCAGCTCAGGACGGAGCACCTGGACATGCTTGCGAAATTCAAGCAAATGCAACTCAAGGCAAATTCTGCGCAAGAAGCAGTTGACCGCATGGAGCGTATGGAGCGTGACTTGAAAGCGAAGAACTTGGAACTCGCGGACATGATTCGCGAACGTGACCGTGCTCGTTTTGACGTCGACCGCCAAAGGTCGTCACACAAGGATGAACAGGAGCGCTTACGTCGCGAACTCAGTTTCGCTAATGAACGGGCAGAGGATGCTGCGCGATCAAAGAATTCCGAAGTGTCTAGCGTTCTCAGCAAGTATAACCGTCAACTAAATGAACTTGAAGACTCTCTGAGGGTAATATTCCGTTCCGTAGTGCAACAATGCGCTGATGAGTCTACAGGCGAAGCAACTTCAAATCGATGATTTGCTAGTCAAACTTAACAACGCCGCTGGCGATTTGGAACACTTGCGCGAGGAGAAGGACCAAGAAATCATGATTCTTCAAGAAGGTATGGACAGCACTATACAGCAGTTGTCGGAGGCGCAGCAGGTGAGGCAACTTTGTATGGCCCATATCGACTAATTTGACACCTGCCCAGAACCAAGGCATCTCTGAAGAGGCAACCAATGCTCAAATCGACACCCTTATATTAGACAACCGTAAGAAACTGAACCAAATCATCGGTGCGTCCATGATACCCCGACCAATATCGTACTTATCTCACCATTATGCAGACTCGATTTTGCAAGCCTGCGTACAAAAGGTCGACGATGCAATTTACGAACTCGAATCTCCCTCTCAGGCCGGCAACATTAACTCAACACCGGAGTATACTTTGTCAATGATCGAGAAGGCTGTCAACAGTGCCACGGACTTTGCCACTATCTTCAATCTTCACCTTGGTGGCGATATCGGCGGCGACTATGTCGACGTGATTAAGGGCGCCAACGAGTTTGCTCAGGTGTTGTCGGACGTTCTTATCAACTGCAAGGGAATCACGCGACTTGCCAACGATGATGATGCTTCTGACAAGATCGTCGCTGTTGCCAAGACCGCTGGCGATGTCGGATTACGATTCTTCTTCAACTTGCAGTCATACAAGCTTGACTTGTTGCAGCCTGCCCAGCGAAAGGAAGTTGCTATGCGTAATAACAACGAAGCTAGAATGGCTCTCACCCGCCTGTCGGAGATCATTGACACGATGGTTCCCAAAGGCTCAAAAGGCGGGGCTCTCGCAAAGGCTAACGGGGATATCGGAGATATTGTTGAACAAGAGATGCTCAATGCAGCCCAAGCCATCGAAGCAGCCACCCAGAGATTGCAAGAACTCATGTCTCGTCCAAGGGACTCGTCACGGTTCAGCGCTGTGGATCTTCAGGTCCACGATTCGATTCTTTCGGCAGCCATGGCCATCACAAGTGCCATCGCTCGTCTCATCCGGGCTGCGACTGAGTCCCAACAGGAGATTGTTGCACAGGGCAAAGGTTCAAGCTCAGTGCAACAGTTCTACAAGCGCAACAATAGGTGGACAGAGGGTCTCATCTCTGCTGCGAAATCAGTCGCGTTCGCTACAAACTTGCTTATCGAAAGTGCTGATGGCGTACTTTCTGGTACTCACTCACTCGAGCAACTAATCGTTGCGTCCAACGAAGTTGCTGCGGCCACCGCCCAGCTTGTAGCTGCATCTCGTGTCAAGGCGAACCTCATGTCCAAAACCCAAGAGCGACTCGAGCTTGCCGCCAAAGCCGTCACTGAGGCTTGTAAAGCGCTCGTTAGGCAGGTCAAGGCCATTTCCGCGAAACAGGTAAAAGAGGAGGAAGTAGACTACAAAAATATGGCTGTCATGGACTTTAAGCGGCGAGAGATGGAGCAGCAGGTCGAGATCCTAAAGCTTGAAAAGGAATTGGGTGCTGCGAGACATCGTCTGGGTGCGATGCGGCGCGCTGGGTATCATACGGAAGAGACAGAATGATTCGCTAGTTACCGGCATGGATTGCGTCTTCTCGCTATTCTTTTCTGCTTCCTATCAACTTGTAATATTATCTCGCTGCCACAAAACGTTACCTATTTGTTTCGAGGAAGGCAAGACACCGTGTTCCTGTAAGAAATATTGGGCATAGTGTATCAAGCCTACCAACAGGCGATTATAGTTTGCTGTTTAGAAGTCTGTCTCGATTGCCCATGAATGTCATCCCAGTTCTGCCCAAACATCAGCCTCGTCACGTTCATGGATCGCTTGAGCAGCACGTGGCATGTCTGACATCCTGCTTGAATTCTCCTCGACCGCAAACAGCACCGGCTCCCCCACAAGTGGTTGACCAAGTTCGGCATCTTCGTCCTCATCCTCGAGGTCAAGATCAAGACCACGATGTCCTGCGCGACGGATTCTGGATATGTCGATTGGTTTTGGTCGTGAAAATATGGATTGACCAGACCTGCCAACTTGTCGATCATCAACAACGCGTCGAAAGATTCGGACGTACTGCCTCATCACCGCGGCTAAGCGGCCAAACTGCAACACATTACGGGCTATCAGTAGTAGGGTGTCGAGTAATTCCTCCTCCTTGGCGCCACAGCCTGCAAATGCAAGTACCAGAAGGGTGACTGCGCAGAACAATGTAAGGATCAGATCAAATATATTGTAGGGTGATTTCCAAAATTGCTGGCCCAAAGTGAGCTCCTTCATCGGGTAGTTGGAACGTGGCTCACCCTCCCAAAGGCGACAAAACGAACGCCCACTTCAAGAATCATCGAGGTGTTGATGATAACTTCGAGGACGTAGAATGCAACTCCAGGACAACCGTCTGACAAACTGAGTACGACGGTCGTGACAGACAGCGCAGCCATCACTAGATAGAGAACGATGTAAGTCCGTGAATGTACGAAACGATTTGCAATCCCGCGCGTTATTTCCTGGCGGGTGAGTGCGTAAATCGAATGCGAAGGTCTGTAGGCGCATGTCAACTGAGTTCTGACCTACATAACTGGCACGAACGTCGGCTCCAAGGGCGCTGTTTCCGCTGCATCGTGGCGAGTGTCCGACGCCATGGCCGAGTAGTACAGTACTATGCGTGGCTGTCAATAGTCACTAACACACTGTTAACAAGTCGCGGCTTGACCCAAACAGGCACAAATACGCTTACTCGTCGTTGACCATCACCACCACCACCACTTTATCCGCATAGAATCTACAAGATGGGTGGAGGCGATCTGAACATGAAGAAGTCGTGGCACCCTCTTCTGTTGAAGAACCAGGAGCGGGTCTGGTTGGAGGAGAAAAAGGCCGTAAGTACTTTCCACATTCTTTATCATCTCACCGACGTACATTCCCCAGCTCGAGGAGAAGAAGAAACTTGATCAGCTGCGCAAGGAAAAGGAAGAGGAACGCCAGCTACAGGAACTTCAACGCCTCCAAGAGGAGCAGACCGGAAAGAAAAGAACCGAGAAGTTGGAATGGATGTATACTACCCCAGCGACGGGCAGTAACCAGAACACCAACGACTTCGAGGACTATCTCCTTGGAAAGAAACGAGTCGACAGAATCCTCACTGCGGATGACAACGCAAAGGTATGCCTCCTTGATATTGAATTTTATAATCTTCCGATGTGTCTTACAGCTCGGAGCGTCGCACAAGAACTTCATAGCTGTCCAGAATGCGAATACTGTACGAGACATCGCTTCGAAAG